>JAOTQW010057998.1:4408-15010 GCA_026260075.1 Sisor rabdophorus
CTGAAGAATTGTGTACATTAAGCACGAGAAAAAAAACAACAACCCCTAAACATACAATAAACGCGCGTGGAATAAAAGCGAAAAATCGACAGAGAGTGAAAATCCCACCTAATAATGTTCCGATCACACGGCTCGCGCCCTCATTCCTGCGCTCGTAAGAGTCCACGATTGAAGCTAAAACCACCGGGTGGATTTTCACTACAGGCCCGTGAACCGCCATCTTTAGCAGAGGAAGTGAAACTATGCTGTAACAACGCGACTACCGTTTTCGCCCTGATTCTTCCTTCTTCTTTATGTTTACTGCGGTTGCTATTCATTATCGCCACCTTCTGCTCCGGAGTGTAAAGCACACAGAATAACAGACTAAATACACATCCAGACACACACCACACAAGCTGACCTTAAAAATAATGATAAAATTTAAACTAACAATAATAAAATAGACAAAAACAGTAATAATAAAACTTTTTTAAATACCCTAGTTTAACTTGGTTGATCTTAAATTAAAATCCCTTTAATATAATCCTCCAAACCCCTGTATTTCCCTGTTATTCCTCAACCCCCACTCCACCCCTCAATGCGGTTTAGGTCTGGAGTTTTACTACAAATATTTTTATATTTTTTTGACCCAAATGTTTGTTTAGGGTCTGTGTCCTGCTTGAATGTGAGTCTTCTTCCCAGTCTTCTGCAGCCTGCAGCAGGTTTTTAACCTAGGACCCTTGTCTCACTACATGTCAAATCATCATTTATGATGTTACATTTTTACAAGACTTAAAATTCACAGCACCTTATTTTTAATTAAAAAATTATCAGATCAGAATATTGTTCAAAACAGTTTTATTCATGTGTGTTAAAGGTGGCCTAGTGGTTAGCATGGTTGCCTCACAGAAAAGGTCAGGGATTCGATTTCCGGGCAACAGGGCCTTTCTGTATGGAGCTCACATGTTCTCTTCGCGCTTGTGTGGGTTTACTCTGAATTCTCTGGTTTCTTCCTACAGTCCATGTACATTACATTGGTGAATCTAAATTGCCCATAGAAGTGAGTGTGTGTGTGTGTGTGTGTGTGTTCATCTATGTATGGCCTTGCAATTGTCTGGCAACCTGTCCAGGGGTTAACCCTGCCCTTTTCCCCTATGTGCTTGGAATAGGCTCCAGCAGACCACCATTACCCCGAGTTGGAGAATAAGCAGATATGCTAGATAAATGAATGCATGTTAAAACTGACAATTTATCTGACATTTCAGGTAGTAACACCAAGTTTGTCCAGTAGACGGAGGCAGAGGAAAACAAATATTACCCTTGACACTGTTTCCTGTTCAGTCTCCAGCTTTAACATCAGTATCAATTATCCGTACTCTCTGGTAGTATCGTGAATGTTTTACTGTTGAAGATTAAACTTCATATTATTATTTATAAAACCAGGATTTAGCCATTTACATTTCACGCATTTGGCAGATGCCCTTATCCAAAGTGACTTAAAACTGAGAAATTGGGGTTTAAGGGCCTTTCTCAGGAGCCCACAGTGGCTTGGTGGTGTTGGGAATTGAACCCCGGTCTTTCTGTTATCAGGCCACCCCTCCCCTTTCTCTTTCTTGTAGAGTGTTTATGTTGTTGTGATAAATAATTTGATTTATATAGCTGCTTGTGATGCCAGTTAAAATGTTTAATTGGTGGAAAAAAAATGTAAATGCAAATTAATGAAAAACACAGTTCTTAGAGTTTATTACATGTGTGAGGAGTGTGATAAGAGTGCGATGTGTGTGAGGATTTCTGTGGATTTTGACTATTAAAAGTGAACAGATCTGAAAGAAACGTCAACATTGCATTAGTCTACCCTTTTTTTATTTATTTTACTCAACAGTTTAACATGATCCAAACGTCAACAAGCTGAAATGTTCTGCAGGAACTGCAAATATCTGCAGAGGTGAAAAACATTTTCTGTTCAATTCAGAGTAACAATTAAACTGGAAATATACATTAATTCCAGTGAAAACACTGTTAATCTGAACAAACAGTAGATCAAATTTCACCTAAACGTCACCAAAGCAAGCTAAACATTTAACAAACAATAAAAGTAACAAATTGATTTGATTCTCTAAATCATTTAAAATAGAAAATACAATAAAAACCCTGCAGAATATTTTGATCAATCTCATTTATTTATCTAAAATAATCAGTCATATAGAAGTTTAAAAAACTGTTTTACTTGAGGGAAAAAGTTTTTACCTGGCATTTCAATTTTTCATTTAGATTCTCCTTTAACTAATATGAAAAGTTTTTATTTATTTTCATGTGTAATCAGAAAGAAACCCGGTATAATCTGTAGGTACATTTAAAAAAACTAAGGAACTTTAGGAGAAATATTTCATTAATATTTCACACTAATCACACTCCTGACACTGCATAAATATGATCAATGATCAGTAAAGACTTTATCTTTACTGCTTTACTATTTAAACAGAACTAAGAATTTGGTCCACATGGCCAAAAGTAACTTAACTAAAAATATGTTAAATAAATGTTTAAAAACACAAAACGTGTAACAATCTGAACTTTCTCTAAAAATATCTCTGTACAACTTACTCAACAACACAACAAAGAAATCGGTTCTGCTCACACTGCGCGGTGCGGTCAGAACGGGGACGAGTTGGGGATGTAGTACCGCGAGCCCCTGCTACTGGAGACAGACAGCGGAGGTGAGACAGGAGACACTGAGAATGCCGGGTACGGTACCGCACCACACGCAAACGACAACAGACCTGTACCTGAGGATACTGAAGGAGGAGAGAAACTGCCAGGAGATCGCAGGCCATACAGCGAGACATCTACATGATAACACACACACACAGGGGAGTAAAGACATTTTTTCTCAAATCATCTACAGACCCTGTTAGCTGCTGAACTGACTGCTGTAGTGATGTTCAGCGTTCATAGTGAAACTCACCGAGATTCCAGAGTGCCGTGTTGGCAGCGAGCTCCTTGGCATCCTCGAGAACGCTGCAGACTTTATCAGGCATGTAACTGCTCTGTGTGCTGCTGATCACCACTTTATAGATCAGCAGAGTTCTTCCTTCATGGCCCGGAGGGAAGAAGGTGGGCACAGTACTGGTGTAAAGGAAATACTCCGGCAGAGACCAGCCATTCTTAAGGCAGTAATATTCCAGCAGAGACACGGCAGAGGTCAAGTGACTCGGCTTTAGGCTTTGCAGACCGATCGGTATCAGACTGGATCCGGGTAAGATGGGATACACGCACCGCTCTAACTCCAGCAGGGAGTATGGGCTACTCAGATGAGGAGATAGACTGTGAGCATGTGCAGATAAGCTATCACTCAGCCCTCCGGAGCCCACGCTGATCCCTGAGTCATCTTTGCTCTGGACAGGAAAGTTGGGGACGATGTGAAGCGCCGGTGAACTTTCGCTAAGTCTGAATCGAGTTTGGAGTCTTCGCCCTGAATCCCTGCTAGCTGGCTTTGCGAGAGAGACCTCGATGGGAGAGCCGTCGATGAGCTTGCCATTCATAGACTGTTGTGCAGCGAGCGCGTCCTCGCGGCAGTGAAAGTGAATAAAAGCATAGTCTGTCAGTTTCTTTACTCGCTCCACAGAACCAGGCTTCAGACGGCTGAACTCTGAATGAAGCGTCTCTTCACTCGTGTGCATCATGAGATTACGAACATAGAGAACCCGAACACGCTGCATCGTCTCCTCATCAACGTTCTTCTCCGGCTCCGCCCAGTCCACCTGAATAGTCTGACCCCACAATTGGAAAGTCCCTAACCGAGAAACAAAAAAAATCAGGGACTAACGTATATAAATGTCTATCACCAATAAATACAGAAGGGCTTTTCTGTTCTGTGAAAATAACTGTTTTTAATTAGTGTCATGAATTCTCTGGGCAGCCAATAAAGAGCACATCTTCAGACTACTAGCTTGGCCCAGCACATCTGGTGAAACTTTCTGTTCAGACTCAATGTAAAATAGCCATTGCAAATTACTGTTCCACGCGACTTACATAGAATTCTGTGTTTCTGCCTGACATACTGTTTTTTGACTCTGCTTCCCTTCTGGTTTGGAGTTTCTGTCTAGTGATTTGGGTTTGCTAGCGTTTATTTTCTCTGGTGACCTGTTACCAACTTCTTCATGTTTTACTATTATGATTAAAAACTTTCTACAATTGTTTGCTCACTGCAGTATCTATGTCTGTGACTGTTCCCTTCCGGACAAAATGATAAGACCTGCTTAACCACCTGTGTCATAGATTTCAATTAAAGGCCTTCCACCTACGTTTCCAAGGAATACAGCGTTTATGAAAGTGTTTAGTAAACTAGGGGTGGCCTAGTAGTTAAGGTGTTGGTCCGATACTAGAAAGACCAGGGTTAACCCCTACTTGCTTATTTTTAAGTCGCTCCGGATAAGGGTGTCTGCCAAATGCTGTTAATGTAAAACCAAAGCATCTGAACTGCCCTCCCCCCATGAATCAGAGGATTGTGCCATTGAGCTGCTGTGGAGCACCATTCCTCCTCATATCTGGATCTATTCACCGTCTCGTCCTGCAACCCAGGCTACTGAGGAATACATTGACGAAGCACTAGCTAAGGGTTTTATCCACCACAGTGCTAAATCGATTAAAAGCCCAGAAGTTATTTGTAATAGCTTAAAAGTGTCATTTTTCATCAGAAATTCTTGAGCTCCCGCATTAGTGTTTGGTATGGTGTCCATGAAAGTAAGCAAAGTAAATGCGGTGACTAACTGGATGCAACCCAAGGAACTACAACATTTTCTGGGTTTTGCTTATTTTTACAGTAGATTCCTAAGGAATACCAGCCAAACCGCTGCAGTGCTTACTTTTATCTTTGCCATTAGGGAAGCGCTTACAGTGGAGGCAGTAGACTAGAGGGGAGTGCACCCCCTTTCCAAATTATCACAGTTTTTAGGAAGCTTGTGTATATAAACTTTATCTTGCTTTCAATTTACTGTAACATACTGCCCTGAAACCAAGAAAAGCAAGCCTGATGACCTGTCAAGGTTCCTTCCCTTGCAAAATCTTAAAGGGGTGGCCTAGTGGTTAAGGTTTTGGACGGATACCGGAAAGACTGTGGTTTAATTCGGAGCACCACCAAGCCAACAGTGTAGGCTCCTAAGCAAGGCCCCTAACCCCAATTGCTCAGTTGTTAGTCGTTCTGGATGAGGGCCTCCGCCAAATGCTGTAAATGAATGTAGACCCCCAGGTTCGCAGAGATTTCAGCTGCTCAACAGGTCAAATCTGCTTCATGCCCCCCTAATTAGGTCTAGGTTCCTCATGCCATTCTCCACAATGTTCTTGTGGTTATAGATGTCTCTTAGTTCTGGAAACTATCAACAGTATGTGATACCAAAAGCGCATTCAAATTACTTTTGAATTAAATAAACAGCACCTTTAAACAGAAATCCCAGATTACAGAAGACAGGCAGCAGAGTGGAAAAGGTTTAGTAAGACCTACAGAGCATCCAAATCAAAGCGTGAATTTTAGATGGAGTTTGACAAAACACGAGAGTCGAGGGATGTATAGAATTAGGTATGTGGCAAACAAAATTGGAATTTAGTTATTTATTATATATATTCCACACTGTGACCAGTAAAGAAAGTTGACTGTATATGAACATTATGTGTTCCAGTATCATTCTGTAAAATTAATAATAATTAATAAAAGTTCTCACTATATAAACATTGTAAGTTATCTAAACTAATTAACTACAGAGCGGCACGGTGGCATAGTGGTTGGCAAGGTTGCCTTACAACAAGATTTCCGGGAAAGGGGCCTTTCTGTGCAGAATTTGCCGGTTTTCGGGTTTCCTCCCAGTTTAAAAAAATGTACATTAGATTGATTAGTGTTTCCAAATTGCCCATAGGGGTAAGTGTGAGTGTGGTTGTCTATGTTTGGTCCTGTGATAGACTTGTGACATCTCCAGGCTGTACACCTGGGTTTTGCTCTATGTGTGCTGGGAAAATGTGAGCAGGAATAATGTAGTAGGTCCAAATTTAATTCATACACCCATAACCCTGGAGAATGGTAAATAATTTATTAATTTAGGGTCAGAAAATGCAGTCTGCCTCTATATGGAATTGAATGTACATCACTGTACTGATGATTTTTTCGGTGATGATAACGTTTTAGGGTTTTTTTCCCACTGGTGATTAGTAGACATACCTGGGAGGAGTTTCCTGCGGGCCATGGCAGCAGCTTTGTGTGACTCGTACTCCACAAAAGCAAAGCCCCGGTTCTTGGATTTGTCCATGGCACTGGGGTAGACGATAACATCCACCACTCCATCAGTTACCTGAACAAACATTCCAAACACTCACCAACCATTCAGGACTGAATTCCATATAAAAGTTTACTAAAACACTGACCTTCATCATCTCTTCCTGAATCTCCTCCTTATTCTTGTCTTTGGGGATTGAGCCAATAAAGAGGCGACAGTTATCGAGACTCACACAGACTCCGAGGAACTTTCCTGGTCGGATTTCGTAGTTGTCGAGGAGGGTGATGGCTTGCTGCGCCGCTTCTCGGGTGGTATACATGACAAACGCATAGCCGCGGTTTTCCCCGCTGAATTCCATCATTAAACGAAACTCATAGATGCGGCCTGCACGCTCGAACAACGGAACTAAAGTGTCCTCGTACATGTCTCTGGGAATTTTCCCCACAAATACCTCACAGCCTCTGGGAGGGGGAGGGCCTTCCCAACCTACCACACACACACAGACACACAGACAGTTTTCTAGAGGCGTCAGTGAGACACGTTCTCTTTCTGTATCACTGTCTCGCTCTCTTAATTTCTGCTCTTTCTCTCTCAGCGGTACAGGGTTTATACTCATACAAACACAGCGATACCATTTCAGATACCAATACTGTCTCACCATCTCTCTCTCTCTCTCCCACTCTCTCTTTTTCTCACTGTGTCTGTCTCACTGTCCCAGAGCATCTTTCTTAATTTCTGTTTCTCTCTCTCTCTATCACTTTCCCTCCCTCTCTTTTTCTCTTTCTCTCTCTCTCTTTCTGTTTCTGTAGTTGGATTTCTCACCTGGTGGTGGACCACCAAATTTCCTCTGTCCGTTTTCTTGAATCATACTGTAACCGGTCCTCTCCATCAGCGCCAGCAGAGCGTTTTCACTCGGACTGAACATCGGCCCATCAGCGCACAGGTCCACACCACGATCACTCATTATTTACAACACGCGCGCGCGCGCGCACGCACACACACACACACACACGCGCGCGCGCGCACGCACGCACGGACAGCTGTGCTGAAATAATTTCTCTGATTCGAACACAGAGAGAAATCAAATCAATGAATCAAAATTATTTAAAAAAATACATCAATAATAATCGGATGGTTTATAAGAGCAAGCGCTAAAATTTCACTCTATCACAAAAAATATTTTATATTAGACATAAAACCATTACAAATTAAATATTAATCAAAAGATTAATCAAAGCTGTATTACATTCCAGAAGACTTTTGATTAATACACTGAATTAAGATAAAGAACTGCAAATTAATTAGGTCATTTAATTAATGTTTTTCTGTGTTAAAGGTTAATGATAAATAAATGAAAGTTTACCTGAGGGAAGTTCTGAGGTAAACCTGATGCTAACGGCTAATTACGAGCTGTTAGCACCAAAGAGGCTAATCGGTTAGCTTGACGTTAAAGTTAACTTAAATGACAAAAGACGATTAAATTATTAGAAATCCTTTTTTTTAATAATCCGGAATTAAAAAACAAACACTTCGGAGTAAAAGTTAAATAAATAAATAATTAATTAATAATAATTAATTTTCGGGTTACACAAGTGAAGCCATCAATCCCGGATTTACCGGAGAGATGAATTCAGCTCAGGTTTCATTTATTCCGAAAAGTTTTCATTAAATACAGAATCTAAAAAAAAAAAACCCAAAAAAGTATTTATTTAAACGCAGTGAAGCGTAAAGTGAATAAAAAGCGCCATCCGTCACTGCAGTTTCCGAGCACGAGACCAGCAATCAACCTGTGACGTGAGAATTTAAACTCGCACCCTAGAGCACTAAGTAGTATACAAGTGTACAAGTAGTCCTCTACGATGCGCACTACATATAGTGTATACTTTATAACAATAATAAAAATAAACTACTAAACTATTCAACTACTGCACTATTTTATTAATAAACTACTAAACTATGCAGCTATACTACTGCACTACTATATTAGAACAATATATGGACTGGCGACATATTCAGGGTGTACCCCTGTACCCCTGCTTTATGTGCGCTGAGATAGGCTCCAGCAGACCCTGAGTTAAAAAATAAATGGGACAGGTTGCAAGTCCATCACAGGGCTGCACATCAATTTACCTAATGTACATGTTTTTGGACTGTACCCAGGGTAAACCGACACAAGCGCAAAGAGAGCCACCTGCACAATACTTTATAAAGAGTGAATTTTTAACATTCATAAAGATTTTATTTTATTTTTTATTCATTTTATTAATTATTTATACACTGATTCTAATTTATTTTTATTTTTACATAAAGAAAAATCAATAGAATAAAACATTACACAGCAGGTAGAATATTATGTAATTTAACAGAAACATTACAATAAAATGTCTGACTTTATTCGGGTCAGGTTTACACACCAGCAGAGTGACCCACGCTGAGGAGGTAACCCTGTGGTGCCTTGAGGAGGAAACCCTGTTATGCCGTGAGGAGGAAAAGTCTGTGATGTTGTTTTTATTGTACAGTAGAAAAACTCTACAATACATTTTTATTGAAACTCTTTAGAGAGACACACTGTGATGTACAGGACAGTTTCCAGGACAACACAAGTATACACACACACACACAGACAAGCACACACTCTCTGCTTTAGCCTGTACAGGTAATTAAGATGCCATCCATATAGTGAAAGGAATGATCAGCATGGGTAACACTGCACACACACACACACTGCCCGGACATACTGTAACCAACACACACAACAGGAGACTCAGGAATGAGCTGCTCCGACTGAACACCAGCTTCCGCACTCTTTTACAGAACTGCAAAAAGATAAGAGAGGAAAAGAACTGTATTTACTATATAGTGAATAGGTGTGTTTGTGTGTGTGTGTGTGTGTATACAGTATGGATCAGGCTGTTAGTACAGTCTACAGTACGCTCACAGAGATTTGCTATTAAATTAATGTTTTTGACGCTGATAAAGCGGCTCTAAAATGCCCATGCAAGAGTGTGAAGGGTTTTTTTTAGAATATTGGATGTTCTATGTGATAATGTTGATGTATGACAGTGTTTGGTGATGTATGATTTACCTGATATGTCTGGAAGCTTATGCTGGTTCCGTATCTGCAGAACATGACAAAATGTTCACAGTTAAACCACAGAAGACTGTAGTCTATGGATCCTATCAGCTTCTCCGCTCGCCTAGCCACTTCTACAGCTGGAAGTGGTGGCCGGCTGCACACCTTGTCCATGGTGTTCACCAGAATCTCAGCTCCATAAGCAAAGTCCTCCACAGAGTCCACACGAATGCTGGCCTTTTTTGCAATCACACCAAGAATCAGTCTCTCGTTGGTGACCATCTTGGTTATGGCGTTTCTGTCTGCTGAGATAACAGGAAGGATGTCAGGAATGAGGTGAGCCACACGGTCGTTTCCCAGATAGATCCCAAAATGCGTGAAGAGGGTTCGCGGAACCTCCAGGAGATCCCCACGTTGAAACTTGGAGTTGTCGTACAGTTCTGTTCTTGGTTTCCTCTTCTTGTTCTTTTGGTCTGAGATCAGAACCATGAAAACGCTGCTTAGGAATCGTAGCAGAAACATGGTCATTGAGACAAGTGTGTTTCTGAGAGGCTCAGGAAGTTTTTATGTGTAGGCTGGGGAGGGGAGGGGCATGCGGCTTACAGACCTGGAATGGTTCTTATCCAGATTTACCGAAAAACAATGTCACATGACAGTAAAACACAAAACACAATGGATCCACTTCAACTTCAGTACACACTAAAGGCCAGAAATACGACGGAATACAAACTCTGATTCTATTTTTGGTAGACGTCTGGCACCATGGTGCAACTTTTAATTCTCCGACATCTAAAAAACGTTACACAAGCTGAGTTCTCTACAGATTTTATTACAAAACCAGAGATACATTATTATACACTTTTAAATCACTAAAATGGCATTTTTGCGACCTTTGTCCGGTGTTTTATCTAACTTTAATTAAAAGGTTCTGAATCCAACTTCTTATTGATAATAAAAATAATGTGCAGCAACCGTGAAGCTCTTTACAGACGATTCTTAAAACCTCACGTTCTTGTGGTGACATGGGACAGTGGAGCGTAAATGGTTAAGGTGCCGAGTTGTTGATCAGGAAAACAGAAAGATCTGGGTTCAAGTCCCACCACATAAAGTGCATGTGTACTAACAGAAAGTGCAAACAGACAATAAGCGATCAGACGATGCAAAAACTAAAACACTGTTACAGCCCTGGACATTGAAATGCGAAGGGCAAAAAGCATTAAAGAGAATATCATTTAACAATGTGTGTTTATGTTTGGTGCTGTAAACATTTACTGTGTGTGTGTGTGT
>JAOTQW010058039.1:0-17460 GCA_026260075.1 Sisor rabdophorus
AATCGAACCCCGGTCTTTCTGTTATCAGTCCAACACCTTAACCACTAGGCCACCCAAAATACATGTAGTAAAAAATTCTTTCCATTCTATTTTTTACATACCTAATTCTGTAAGCTAATAAGCATGTTAAGTTTATTCTGCATTTAGTCTCTTTTCCTAAATAAAGACAAAAAGCCAAACTGCTCTTTGGTCCAGTGATTTTGTAATTTTACCCTCTCATTAGCTTATTTCGGGTAATCTTTTAAATAATGAAAGTAGTAATTTATTAAATCATTTATAATTGCGGCATTTGGCAGATGCTTTTATCCAGAACGACTCGTATTTCTCTTTTGTACAACTGAGCATTAGGGGGTTGAAGGCAGGGAATAGGACCATGATCTCCCAATTAGCAATCCAACACTTTGCACCATCACCCTCCCCAAACCTTTTGGTCGCAATAATAATTGCTGGTAATGCGTAGATAGATGTTAATAGTTTATTTTCTTAGAGCTTTTTTGTTTTTTTGTTTTTTAGGTTAAAAAAAAGTTATTGGTGAATGTTTTAGCTACTTCTACAGCAGCCCACATGAAAGCTTGTCCCTGTTAATAATAAGCTTATGATGTATGTTCCTGTCATGTCAAAAGTGTGTGCGCAACAAAATTCTGCAAACTTTGGAGAAAATTTCTATGTTTGTGTTTATGGAAAAAAAAATATAAGCCCACAAACTCATTAATGTGATAAAAAGGGTAAAAGTGATGTTTAAACTTTCACTGACTGGACATTTGCATTTACGTTTCCTAAATATTGGCAGATTCCTCTATCCAGAGCGGTTTACGTTTATCTATTTTATCTGATCTAACTGCGAGGTTAAGGGCTTCACTCAGAGCTGCATCACTTGTACTACGGTGTTACTTGGAATTGAACCAAGGGTCTTGCAATCAGTGGTTCATCAAATCACTTTATATTAACCAGACATTGACTTGTGATAAGTATGCTAAATCCCCCATCTGTCTTGCTTACATCTCAGAAACTTCACCTATTGTCTTTAAAACAATCAACAGAAATGTTCTATTTTTTGATGAACATGCCACAAAAGAACTGATTTAAGATTAATTTTAGAATTGTTTACTTGATGTACGGTTTTGCATGCTCTTAATTTTGGGATGTACACGGCTTAATGGTGTATAATACAATAGTAATGCTAAATTAGTCTGGTAAATTTGGGGCTGGATTTCACTTTATTCAGTATTTTCAGTAGACATTTTCTGTCAACAGGATGCTTAGACTGATGTATAACCTGTTTGCTTGTATTAAAAGAAATGTACAACTGTAGTTCTGTGCTCCACTGATTGACTTTGAAAACTGTCACTGTTTATCACATTCCTATGTCCTATTTCCGTTTTAGCCCCCTTTGCATGAAGTTTCTCTTTCACACTTCTGGGAATTTTAGATTTTTTTCGCCTGGTGTCTGTCATTTTGGTGCTCACTCAGCCACATGAACATATCGAGTTCATGTCCAGAGAGAAGGTGTTTGTGTAGCCACTGTTCGAGTTTATTCCAGATGTCTCCAGCAGGTTTACGTTGAGGGCTTTCAAGTTTTCACTTTGTGACCATGCCTCCATGGATTTGATTTTGTACTTATAGGCATTGCAAGACTTCAAAAGGTTTGTGCTTCTTTGTATGCTGTAGTATTTTTTTTTTAAAAGCTGGTACAATAGAACAAAGGTGTTTTTATTATGGTGCGTGTGAAATAAGAAATGCGTCCAATCAATTTTTGGCCGAATAATGTGCATTGGTTTTCAAGCACTTTATAACATGCTGATAAAATCTTTTCTGCTTATACAGTGACTGGTAGTTTGTTTTGAGTCTGATTGGAATGTAAAAAAATATGTGATGAGTAGCTTAACCAAACTTTTTTGACACTCTGTAGACAGACATTATAAACTCCTACAAAGCTCTTGTAGATGGATCCCCAGCTGGTGCTAAGTTTTAGCAGGGTTTCTATAGTTATGCAGTCAATATCAGGTTCCCGGTTCACATCCCCCAGGTGTCTAGTCGGAAGGTTTTTGACTGCAATTCTGCTCACAAAAAACCTCTACATTAAATACTGAATGTGTTTTCCCCCTTATTTATTTATTTCTTTGAGAAAAAAAAAACTTTCATGCCTATGCTGAGTGTTAAAGCAGCCTACATCACTTTCTACTTATTTTCATCTGTTAAAGAGCCGTCCCAGTTGGCTTCTTGCCCGTTACGCCTTTGTATTTAAACACCATTAGTGTCATCTGACCTGATGCAATCTCTCGGAACACATATATAGAAAGTAGCTCTGTTATTTATTCACTGGTTTAGGCTACTGTGTACAGGGAAATGTTTGTCATCTTCACACCTGAGACGCTGTGATACTGATCACAGCTTTATAAAAATGAATTGTTTGCACAACAAAAATTATTTTAAAAAAAAGTTCTTTGTTGAATTCTCTCTCTCTTCTGTGCTTTGGTTTGTGTGTTTAAATGTTTTGAGCAATAGGACCGAGGTAAAAGTTCATTGAAATAGATTGTCTTTAATTGTATGCAGTGCTAATGCAGGTTTGTAATAATCTAAGGATGCTATACAGAAGAATTGCATAGTATGTTTAGGGTTTGTAGCAGCTAAATATGTTGTGTTGTATTAAGATCCATTAAGTTAAATAATAATTAAAGTAGATTCGTATTATTTTTCAGTTCTTGATTTGTGTACAACTGCTAATAGAAAGGTTATAGATCAGAATAAAATAACTTAAGGTAATGTAAAGTTCTAAAGCATCTTAACAACACTAGAAAGACCCATCATTGTTTTATACCCTGGTTTTCTGCTATGAATCGGCTCAGTAGACAGTGGAGAGTTGACTGATGTTAAATTTTAATATTGAATGGAAAATAATAAACACACAATTCTGGATAATTTAGAAATAGCAATCTGTCCATGGTGCAAGTTTCTGAAACAGAAAGAAAACGGGTTAACCATCCGCAACTAACAAGTAACCTATTTAGGAAGTAATTGGCGATACTGTATTAACTCAAAAATGTCAACCAATATAAAAGTTAGATTATCTAAGCGGTAAGTAAACGTTCATTTAGGACAAGTAATAATCAATAATCTATCTATCTATCCATCCATCCATCCACCCACCCGTTTATTCCCTATTGCAGGGTCTGCTGGCGCCTTTCATAGCTCATACACTCACATTTCACTCCTAATTTAGAATAATTGAATACATGGGTGGTTTTACTCACCTGGCAGCGTTGTGATATGGAAAAACTGTCGTAATTGAATTTCTACTTTTTATTTTTTTAACCACAGAGCCAGATATAACGATGCCCTGTGCCAGTTTTAGCTAGTCTGAACACGTGGAGACATTCTCTTGTCTGCTCTCTATTTCCATGAACACTGAAAGATTGACGGTTTCCCGGAGACCAGAGTCTCTGCGCTAAAGCACTCGAGATCCTAACTCACGGCACTATTCTGTCCTGGACTGGGCAGTTTTGTTGCCTAGTAGCAGTATTAAATCAAGTCATTCGGACATGCTATATAAGCCAAAAGGCTTTTTTAGCACTGACGATGTGTCTCGGGTAAACTGTGTAACGTCAACATTATACTGCAAGCCTAATTACCTTTCTGTACCATCACTAGATATTTTAATGACCTTTTGCCCGTATTTAAAGCTGCTTTACTGATGTTTAGGGCACTAGCATCTCTAATAGGTTTTAAATTATCTCAGCTTTAATACCACAGTGTAATTAGCTTTACACCTACTGCACTTCTTCAGCCAAACACGCTAGTAATGCAATATTTCCAGCCCAAACTCTAAATTCCAACCAAATTCTTTAAGCCACTTTGTGTTGCAATAAAAACGAACGTTTTGGCTAAAATTTCGTTTAAAATTTGTTAGTCACTGTAGAAATGTGAAGAAACGCAGTTAACAGTTATCTTGAAATTAACACTAAGCACTAAGCGTACAGCTAGTATTCGAAGTGGCTTCCCATGTATCCCCTCACATAGCTTCAAGTATTGTTTTCTGTCCATGAACACAACCTCATAAATCTTTCCATTGTTTAGATTTCTGTCCCACGCAGTGCTGCTTAATTTGCTAAAATAGTTTAGGGAGGTAGGATTTATGTTTTTTAAGGCCAAGGTGATTTTAATACACTTGCAGCAACACTGTGGGAGTTGGTGGTTAACTGTCTCACATGACCCTCGCTTTTTTTAGGGAGGCCTTTCTGGTTAAACCAGCATGGCTGAAATTAGATTCATTAATAGAAATTTTGTAAGAAATTAAATGCTGATTTCTGGTTTCTAGTAAGTGTTAGTGTTGCTTGATTTATACTGCATGTGTGAGCTGTGTTTTGTAAGCAAAGTAATTTCTTATCAGCTGATTGTGCATTCAATTTTGGCTCATGGATTTAATTTCTCTTTCTTCAGCATTCCACATCAAAGCCATCCCTTTGTGTCTGATCAACATTTTCTATTGCAGGTACACCCCCCCCCCCCCCATAAAAAATCATTTATTTTATTTTATTTTTTGACCTTGTCTTATATCTCACTATCTGCTCTATCTGATGTGCGTTTCTCCTCTCTGCAGTCCTTCAGTCAAGTGTGCTCGAATCGTGATGAGCCTCCTCCAGAACCGGTTTGTCTCTGGAGGGTTTTAGCAAGCTTTAATGCTTTGACCTGACTCCTAAACACATTTTCTTTAAAGAGAATAAAGGAGCCACCGAGAATCCAGCAGTTTACCAATTTTTGCAAACAGAACTATAAGATTTTATTATATAAAATTAATAACTGAAGCTTGCAGCAAGAGCCAAATGGAAATAAGGGCTCCCCTAGGCGAGTTGTAGTTCTGACATCTAAAAGTAAACTGATAAAAGACTGCCAGTATCTTATATCTACAGGCCACACTGTAACTAGTAAGCATCCCATCCTGCATTTTCTGGCACACAATCAACTATTTCTAAATGATAAATGTCCTGGGATAAGTACACTGAAATGGAACAGCATGTTAGGATGCTAAATTATGCCTCTCTAATCTGTTAATCATTTTTTACATTCGGCACCCAAAAATTGAGAAATCAAATGTTACAGCTCTTCGCTGTAGTTCTGTAATGTCACAAAGCCACATGCTTCTCAAATAAAACATTTCCTGGTTTTTGAGTTTTTAGGGAACATACAGTTTAAGGTAAATAAAGAAAATCACAATTCCAAAACCCTGCATGTTTCTGATCCCCTTTCATTATATACCTATTCATACATATTTAGTTTCATTATATACCTAAAATAGACATTTTCACCAGCATTACAACAGAAATCCTTATCCATTTAAATCCGTTTTTGAGCCTTTTAATTAATTATTAGTCTTAGTAATATATACATTTTTACATGAGTAAGTTTTTACCAAAAAAGCCTCTCTCTTGCAAACAGTGTATTATGTTTATCTAACATGGGAATGCTTGCTGTTTTGTTAGAATTCATGTTGTTAGATGAACTCTTTCCATGATGTCTGACCAGCTGAGTCACTGGTTGATAAAAAGTTAAATAAGCAGTAAAAACGTCCTTGGAGTATTTCCTGCTATGTTTAATTCCCTGACAAAGGTTTTTGAACTGATTGCAGTCTTGGTCATTGACCTACCAATTTTTTATTAGGATGTATTAATTGATGGTGACTTCAAAGCACTGCTTCTTCTGTATTAAGGGCGTCCACCAAATGCCATAAATGTGGAGCAAATGCAAACAGCCCTGTGACATCTGTTACTGTTGTGCTTATGTCGAGTAGAACTTTATTGTTTTGTGTAGCACCATTGTCCTGGCTTTTATTTCACTGTGTACTTTATTGGCTATATATGGTTGAAATGAAAATAAAGCTTCCTGATACTTAATACATTACTACAAACCCCAAGTCAGCTAACATCAATGCGCTAACTAGATGACGAGTGTTTGGCAAATGTAACATTGTAGTGTGCTGTGGCATTTTTTTTGAATTTTTTACAACATGTAATAGTAAATCAATCTTTACAGCTATGGTTATAGTCTCTAGGCATACCATACTGTCACCATTAGTGTCAGGGTTGTTGTTTTTTTTCTGGGGGCCAGAATTTTTGTTGTTGGTCCCTAGGGTGCAGTAAGAAATAATGTTAAACATGGTAAGACGGTGGCATTTTTTGCAAATGGACCAATAATATAAGAATGACAAATGTTCTAAGCATTAATTTCTTTTATTTGTATAAATCAGAATTTCCACTGTCTCAGAGGTTAAATTCTAGCTCAAGAATAAAATTGTTATAAGCTTTGACACTACTAGAGTGAGGGAATGATGGGTGTGGTTCATTTCCCTGAAGCCTAGTTCCAGGATTGTGGCAAACGTTTCTCTTTCCCATGACAGTTATAAAGCCAATTTGGGGGCTGTTGGAATACAAATTCTGCTCTTCATTATGCAGCTGAAATGGTGCAAACACATGTAACAGAGCATGGGTCTAAATATTTGGCTCTTCTTTGTAAGGAAAGGAAGGAATATATGCTGTGAAAGTGCAGGTAGTCATGAAAAGCAAACCTGTGATTGATCTGTTGGTGAGGAATGCATTCTCCTCTCATTGTCCTGTCCTGCACTGAAGTTTTGATTCTTGATGTGTAAAGGTTGCTGGAAACAAATGCTAGGCAGCTGGACCTAAATGATAGCATGCATATTCTGCCGAACAAGCCCTTGCCGTCATAGCCTACATCTGACCACGGGCCAGCTGCATTCCAGCGCACAGCAGTTTATTGCAACTCTAGAGCTGGGTAATGAAATGTATTCCCTGAAAAGCAATAACCAAAAGCATACACATTTTACAGAACACCATGATTTTAGTTAGGCATCATAAACTGTAAGTATCCAGTTTATTACAATTATTATTCCTAATGATTAAACAAAACAAGAAGAATATTGGTGACAAGTTGGTCCAAAAAGGATCGAGTTACAGAACTTTTCTTTTTTTAATTAGGGCTGTGCAAAAATATCAATACATCAATTACTAGTGCAATCTGTTTTTCATGATATCGTATTGGTATTTTAACCTCTGGTATCGATACATACTTAAATTTTAAGCTAATTTACATTTGCAATAATATGTAATTAAAACTCCTGGGTGAGTCAAAAGACTTTCTGCTTCTGCAGTTGTCGCTGACACATGGGGATTGTCTCAAACAAGCATGCTGAGAAAAATAAAGAATTATCAAGTAACGGTCAGGTACTCGAAAAAAATGTATACATTTATAGCAATGTTTATTTTTCTAACTCTACTCACAGTAGGAACGATCACCCATGGATTTAAAACTGAAAACCTCTGTTTTATGAAAACGTTAGTGTGGAAATTTACACACAATGGTGTTATTTCTCTTTTATTTTTGTATCATGTGCATTAAAAATATAACAGCTTTGAATCTCATGGGTTGCAAAAAAGCGAATCTTTTTACAATGGTTATTGTGGTAAACTGTTAAAGATATGTCACACTTATCTTCCTCAAGTAACACTTGATCATTTTTCTTTACTTCTCTGAAATTTACTTTTGTTTGGAAGTGCAGTCATTCACTCAATTGGCATTTCACTTTCGCATGTTTGTGCTTAAATTCTACTTTACATCCTAAGTATAAGTTCTAGCAATAGATTAAACAGGTGAATTATAGATTGTGGTGTGTTCTGGCACTTTATTTTAACAGTGCATTTGGATTTCTGGAGTGTGTACATTTGTGTTTAAACTCGTGTGTTTTGGATTAGTAACTCTGCATCAAAGGTCATGAAATGATTTCTTTAGTCAGACACTGACTGCATGTCACTTTTTGTGTTTGCATGCGTGCGTGTGCCCCCCCCCCCCCCTTAGAGAAGTCTGCCTGTTGACAATCTTTCTTTGATCCTGGCTGTCTGTGATCTCGTTGGAAGGGCAAGCCATGCATGTAAATAGAAAGAAAAAAAAACCCTCCTGGTGACTCGTTGTTGCTTAATGGTGCACTGACTGACAGCCCTGTCGCCTACATAAACATGTTTTCTGGGAGTCCGATTAGCCTAGTTTTTTAAAATGTAAAATGTAATCCTGCTGGAGATCTTATTTGCATCACTGAAGTGAAAATGGGAAGCTTTAAACAAGAAAATATATCAGTTGAAGCCAACTAAAACAAATATCATGTCCGTTGACAGCCGGGCACAGATCCGATATCCTTCTGATGCATCGTGACTTGCTGTGCGAGTGTATAAAAGATGATTGTGTATGGAAAGGTCATGTGAAACTTGACATGTTCTACCATTTTTGTACATTATTTCTTACCTTTCTTTGTTCTTATTCAAAATGTCCCTTCTCATCCGTTCTATCTTGCTCTTCATCTATCTTTCTTTTTTTTTTTTCCAAACCCCTCCTCTTACCTACCCCCACCTGCTGTCTAAGTCCAGCTGTTGTGTTAATAGTTTTTGGGGTTTTTTTGCCGCCTGGAGAGCAAAGTAATTAGAATCCTGTTGAATTCAGGGCCTTTAGCTTATGGGAGCTGTTTGGTTATTTATTTGAATAATTATTTTTCAGTAGGTAGATATTCCTTTAGCAGTAATTTTTTTGGATAGATTTTTTGGAAAGTTTAAACTAGGGGCAGAGAGGGTGACAGGGCGATGATGTGGTCATATAGCAGCAGGAGCACTGCTTGTTTCCATTTTAAAGGCTTTCTATACAACGTTAAAGACATTTTGTTTTTTTAGCTTCTACCCTGTCATTTAGGTAACACAAACAGATGAATTTGGTCAACTCTGGGACTCACAGGATTCTCTAATGTAAAGGAACAGTACAGAAAGTTCGGATAAAGATCGCTACAGACGAGCGACCAGCAGTAACCTGATCAGATGAGCCACATGCCAAAAAAAAAAACCAAACCAACAGATACACGTTAGCATTAGATCATTACTGTTCCCCTGTGTATGTCACTGATAGCTGGGTAGACACTGGTTCTTTAATTTTCTTTAAGCCCAGATTAACAGAAGTGCCTCATTACGCCATAGTTATTGTGTCTGCCTGTGCTCGACAGTCAATTGCTTGTTTGGAATGAGTCACTAGTTTCTCGACTTGAGCAGGGCTGTCAACACTGCACTGTTAATGCCCTTAAATGTAGCCGTAAGTTATTGTCATTTTCCTAGGCAGTGATATTTTTCTGTCCATCAAATGGACTTATGAAAATGATATGTTCAGAAAAGCACATGGAAAATGCCACTTGAACAATGTATAAGCCATATGCTGCATCTTAAATCGCCTACTACTTATGTACTACATTTATGTTTCGGCGGTTAAAAAGTATGTTCTGTATTATATAGTTATATGATTGTGAATAAATCTCAGACCTACTAAATCTGATAGTCATGTGACGTACATTGTCACGGCAGTGTAAACATTTAAAGCTACTGCTGACTTCGTCGTCTCCTCTGCTGGCTTGTAAAGCGTCAGTCATAAAATTAGTGGGCCATCCAGGAACTTTATGCATACTAAAATTCAGACGTCCTGCTCCTTTCTTTCCTTTCTGATACTAAATGGTAATCTTGGATGCAGCTACCTGCTTTTGAAAGCTGTCTTTTTTTTTTCCTTTTTTTTTAAATTGATATTTAAAACCTAGACTTCAGAGCAGCTTGGAGGCACAGCATGTAGCATTGCTGCTTCACTGCTCCAGGTTCTTTAGTATCATCCTGTGTTAGTGTCTGTTTGGAGTTTCACATATCCCTCCTCCCCCTTTCTCTTGTCATCTGTTTGGGTTTCATATTTTCTGGAAGGATTGCACCAAGCTAAATCCAGCAGTCAGCTTACCTAACAAGCGTGCATTTTCTGAATTTCTGCAGGATTATTTCATGCCAACTCATGTTCCATTCCTGACATTGTGCTCACGGCACTCGTTTTAATATCGGTAATAGATTGCTGCGGCTAATTTATATTTATATTATACACACTGTTGACTAGAAATTCACAACCCCCCGCCCCCCCCTTAATCTGTACATCTGCACATCACTCACTTTTATAATCTGCTCGGTGCTATTTAATGTACTTGTACAGATTTGTTTTATTTTTGTACTGTCTGTTTCCGTACCGTATGGAGCAAGATTATATTTGCACTGTTTGCACCAGGTTCTGTTGCTAAGCCTCTTATTGTCTAGTTCTTAGCTCTGTGGTGTTCTTTATAGTAGCTCTTGTTTTGTGCAATTCTCTTTCATTTCACCGTGTACTGCATCTGCTACCTATGGTTTAAGTGATGATGAAGCTTCTTGATACTTGATGCATGCCACTGAGCAAAATCTAAATACAGTTGACTAAATCAGTGTGTGTTTTTTTGCAAACCGTAATTAGCCTGGCACAAGAGCACATGTCTGCGTTTGTACCTGAAGAGAGAAGTGAGTGAGCGTTTAGGTATGAAATGATAAATGACTAATGCCAGAACATGAGCGTAAATGATAAACGAGGTTCATATTTATACCAGAGCGTGCACTGACTTCTGTGGTCTCGGTGAACAACTCTGCTCTCATTTATTTCTCTGTAATTCCAGTCTTGCAGCAGTTCTAGAAATCACACTGGAGCTGTATAGAAAATCTATTGAGATTACTCTAAAGCACTTGCTTTTCTTTTTAGAAATTGGAGGATTAAATGACTGCTAATAACGCATAGTTTAGATTGAAAAATGCTTAATAGAAAAAAGTGAATGAGCAAATATTTGATAAAATGCCTCTCTTGGAAGGTAATAAAATGATCAATTTTTTCTTTTTTAGAGTTGCACTGTGAACTAATTTTTATTTAATGTTATTTGTATAGCGTTTTAAACAAATTGTCTTGAGGAAGCTTTAAAAGACATGTTACCTTGTGGATTTGTATATTCTTTTTTCCTACACTCAAGTTGAGCCCCATGTTATTATGTCACTTCAAAACTGGTGGAATAATTACAAACTAAAAATTTCACTCGTCAGGTGTTATTATCAGAAACCTGAAAAAAACCCTCAATATTGATGGTTTATAATTCATAGGATTTATTTAACTCGTCTGATTTAGTGGATCAGCCAGACACGTCATGCATAGCGAAACGACTGGATCTGGGAACTTCCGTGTGCAATACTGATGGGTGCCAGGATTGGGTGGATTCTAGAGATTTGGCACGGGAAATGACTGAACCCACTCTCATTTGAATGACGCTGGGGTATGTGAACCAGCTCAACATCCAACTTTCCCTCTTACAGCCTTCTGGGAGTGAGCAATCGGGTATGTTTTACTAAGCCTGCTCCTTGTTCAGAATTTTTCAGAATACCTTATTAGCAGTAAACCGTAACAGACTGGACAGATGTCACTCTGTTACAAACAAGCTCATCTGTAAAGTGGTGACTCACTGTTGATTTCCAATGCAGATGTTTGCAGTGCCTGTACACGCTGCAGGAAAGTGCTCTCCCCATAATTAGCTTTTTAATCCATATTATAAAAATCTAGCTACACAGGCCCCTCTTATCGCCCTATAAAAACCATCAGCTCTGTGCTGCCATCTGGGTGGCTACTATCAATGTGAAATTATAATATACATTGGGGGGTGACTGACAATATATTTTTAATTTCTAAAAACCTTTTTAAAAAGATTTAATAATTAGGTGTGGATATGTTTCAAATGAGCCAATCTTATTTAGCCTCAATAAAATTCAGTATCATACAGCAAAAGGAATAATTGACCAATACTGTAGCAAAGTACTTTGTGCACGGGTCAGCAATGTCTTATCTAATTCACACACCTTGACTTTAAGATAGAAAGATTAGACAAGCGATATGGTGAAATGTTTCGTGATATGGGATTAAACATTTGTTTGAAATTGAGCACTATATTCACTTTGCAGCATGATGATGGTAGCATTATTCTTTAGAAAGGCTTTTTTTATTTTAGATTGATTCTGATATTTTAAAAGACGTTATATCTTTTTATATCATTTATTTTAACACACTTGCACATGGTAAAAATTATATCCCTCTGCTATTTCTGCTTCTACTGTAAGGGACTGAGGGATGGACGAAAATCTGTTATCAGCGCAATAAGCTCTCCATCTCCTGCCCAATTTAATCCTTGTTCAGTTTTACAATCTGCTGAAAATGACTGACACGCACACGCGCGCACACTTTTCTGTGAAATAATTGAGAGTGGTTGAATGCAGACCTGTACACAGTACAGATCAGTGGGATACTTGCATCTGTCTGTTCTAATAGATTCTTTTTCCAGCATGCAAAATGCTCAGCGGAGAAAAACATGCCTTTGCATTCTTCCACACCGTTTGCATTCCCGGAAGTGAGTGACAGGTCAAGGTACAGCTCTGCCACTGCAACAGCTCAATGGAGAGAGAGAGAAAAAAAAATGTGAATCTCTGCTGGAAACAACAGGGAGACTGAGAATCTGTCTTCCATACTGTAAGCCTCTATATGCACTCTCAACACTCTGAAGTCTCACCTTTTGCAATCAAAAGCATGCCAAAAGCTTTTCAAGTGACCTTTATTCTGTTCTTTGTCTGCTGCTGCGTGGGTGGGTATTAATTACACATTGTAGCATTAGCATGAGAGGCCAAGCGCTTGTCACTTTGCAAATGTCAACACATGAACTTCAGCCTCTTCTAGTTGGAACAAATGAAGCAACTGGTGCCGGGTCGGTCCTTATTGACCACAGGTGAGGGCAGAAATTTTTCAAACCCCCACTACTTTCTCCAAGGTAAAAGGTGTCTTGCTCTGAAGTGTGAACAGGTTGTAATTTTTTTTGAAAGCAAGTCTGTGTAAACGTTGAACCGTAGATTAAGTGCTGGATCTTTTAATTAAAACATTGTGCTTGATGCATGGTTCTTCTGCATTGCTACAATCAGGTACTTGAACTTCTACAAATAAATGCAAGTTTTACACAACGGGCTTGCTCAGGGCAGCAGCATGATGGTGTCAGAAATTGAACCGATAATCTTCCAATCAACCACTGAGCTACCAGCTCCCAATACATATCACCAGAGCCAGCTGTTAGAAGCTGTTATAACTTTAGGTTTTCCAGCAATTACATGGCATTAAACCATAATTATAATATTAAAGGTTTTGGAAAGGGTCAAATTTGTTCAATTTGACGGTCATTTTTACATACAAAAAAAAACCCACTTGTGTTAAGTAAGGCTGGATTTACCACTCAAGGTTTGATGTTTAATATTGTGACTGCTAAAAAAAACCCAAAACACATGAAAAAATCTGATTTTTCATTTAAGATCTGTGGCACATTAGAGAAAAAAATACAATGTATACGGCCAATGATAGAAACACAAATCAAATCCAAAGTCAAACACTGTTTGGATACCTGTTACAATCGCACATGGACAAATAAAAAAAATATATATATATTCTGTCATGGAAAAATTGAGACTGCTAATACAAACATTTACATTAATTATTATAACACTTGTCTTCTACAATTAGATATGGCACTATGCGTTAAAACTTTTTTTAAATCTCTGTGGGGCAATATTAATTTTTAGAAATCCAGAGTACCCTTTTTACATCTAACCATTAGCCTGGTTTAATGGTTTACTTTTGTTGTTTGTTTGTCTCGCTACTGGTTACATTTTTCCCTCTCTCCCTCCTCAGCATGACAAAAAAGCTTCGCTTAGCCAGGCATCTCCAGTACCCACTACAATTCAATTTTATTATTATAGTTTTTCCCCTATCTCCTTATGCAAAATATGTGGCAGTGAAAGTAGTAATGATGGACTAAAACATGGCCAGCAGACCATGCAGCTTGTGTGACTGGCTTATTATTGCAGCAGGTACCATGCCTCAGTTTGCTTTGAACTGTGGCTGATTGCTTGCCCTATGTCGTCTTAAAATGATGCATGTTGGAGGCTTTGACTCATTTTACTGACGTTCAGTAACAGTTAATACTCTTTGTTAACCCAACAACCCTCTTCTGAACACTGGTTAACAACTGGTAAATATCTCCACCTTCTACCAGCACCTGAGCATCACTGTGGAGTTTCCAGACATAAATCCTAATCCTTCAGTAGTCCTTTATCTACAACTTTACCAGACCTCACTCTCGGATTAGAAAGCATAGCCTTGTTTCTCTCTTTTTTTCCTTCTGTGTGTCTCTTACTCTCGCTCTCTTTTTTCCTCAGGCATCTTGTTATTCTCTATTTGCAGATAGATGTTTCAATAATGAGACTCATTTTCCCTCCTGCCACCTTGAAACCGCAGCAGTGTGTCAGCATTATTTTTAGCAGTGAGTTATAAGACCACTGTGCCAAGATCATCACAGGTTATAGGCTCTATATGTTCCTCTAAGCACGGGACAATTTTAGGAACTTTCTACAGAATGCAGAGTCTGCTTCTTTCTCAAGCCTAGATGATCATGAAGCATGGAGACACCTAACACCTAGTCAAAACCAGGATCTTATTACCCTGACAGAGCAAGTATGTCACTCGCATCTTCTTATGGCAGCCCAGGACGTCGTGTTTGACATAAGAGAATGAGGAACCTAAATGAATCTGAGAATGAAGAAAAGCTTTAACAGCGTTCACTCGCAAGTCCTTCTAATCCCACTGCTGCCTTCATTAGCCGCTGTTACCACACTGTTATCAGTCAGCAATTTTTGTGTTAACCAGCAGAACAATTTAATGCAGTGTTCATTTCTACAAGCTTCCTGGCCAATTAAAAAACGCACAGGTTACTTCAGTCACAGAGCTACGGTTACTGAAGCCAAAGGGAACTCAAACCTGTGCACCGAGTTGAAACACTTGGCTCGGTTACTTTGATAGTTTGGCCTTATTTGGTAATCAGTCAGCTTAAACGATTTCCCACCAGCTAATTTCACATCATCTAGCTGAATACAATAAATCTAGGAGAACTCTGGCCATATGATAATTTTTTGCCAAAATATACCATTGTTTCTAGTGAGCTACAAAATCTAACAATCAGTTCATCAATAAAATGTGTTAAAATAATCTCATCATTCTAATCGATTCATAAAAGTATCGGAATCTTATAACATGATTTAAATGACAACTTAGAATCAACGACTTGTGACCTGTGGTGATCAAGAATTCAGTGACAAATAATTTCCCCGCCTTTTTTTTTTGACTTTCAAGCAGCATGAGAGTGTAATTTGTTAGCACTTCTGTTGCATGCTGTTTTAAGCAGCAGTAAAAATAGACACCAACTTGAAATTGTGTTTTTGGCTTACATGTGAGTGCAACCCTGCCACTTACTGTTCACAGCTGGATTTAAAGAGCTTCATTATTGTTGAAACCCTAGTCACACAGTAAAGCAAGCCACTTAAGAGAGCAACTGCATCTGCCTCTGCTAAAATAGGCACATTGTGACAGGTAATAAGACAAGCAAAGGAAGACAGGAATCAGCGTCATCATTTGTTGTTGTCAGGGTAGCAATTAAGGCGGTTTACTCTAACTACTTTTCTTTTTTTTTTTTTCTTTTATAAAAACACCCACACGACTAGCCCTAATCTAACAGATCTCTGGCTTATGCTTCCTCCCAGATGGGTCATGAACTGCAGTCTGTTTGAGGAGGGCAACCAGTTAATGTAGCTGCAAATGGATTTGTGTAACACAAGCTGCTTTTGGTGCACATCTTCCAGCACAGGTTAGAGGATGAGCTCCAGTGCAGCATCAACTCAAATGCTTTCTATGCTGAAATAATACAGCTAAAATCTTCCCCTTCATGTTTCCTTCTCTGTCTATCCCTACTCATTATCTCTACTTTCCACACATGCTTGTAATTTATTTATTTTCTTTCGACTCAAAAGTATGTCTGGCTTGCTAGTCCACATGTCTCTCATGCTCAGCATCTGTCTCTCACTTGTTCTGCTCTATTGTCTCCATATGGCCGTGCTCTAATAAGCCACACTTGTCTACATGAGCAAAGACCGTCAAGGCCATCTGTCCCATGCCACTAATGGCTTAAGTGAATTAGGCAGTCTCTACATGGGCCCTGAACAGAGCTCACAATGCCGATCGCCTCCATTGATCCGATAGATCGAGGCATGCTGAGAGCACTGTAGCAGAGCCGCTGTGCCTTCCTGTGTGAATTTATCCGATAATGTATCCTGAGGGAGAACCGAGGAAGTGGAGACTTACTGCTTCCCAGCATTTCATAGATGTGGGCAAACTGATTATATATAACTGATATATTTTATTATATTTTAATTTTTTTTTACATACACACTATATAATTTGTATACATTTAGAGCATTTGACAGACGTCTTTATCCAGAGCAACTTGTGTGTGTGTGTGTGTGTAATATGCACATACATATATGTACAGTTGTGAACAAACCTTCTGCCCACAACTCACATTGATGTGCCACTTGTGTGGGTTGTAGACTTTGTATCATACTACCACTAAAGTGAAAGCGCCGCCAGAATTCAGTGACTAAAACATCAGCCAGAAAGCATAGGAACTGAGAAGTGGTCTGTGGTCACCACATGCAGAACCCCTCCCTTATTGCGGGTGTCTTGATAGTTGCCTATAACTTTGACATCATGTCTGATTTTTTAAGAATTTCTTAACAGATTATAGTGGAAAATAAGTGTTTTAAAAGGTTTTTACACAGTGTTGCATATCTTCTATAGAGCAGTGATGTTTTGTGGATGCACTGGGCAACATGGACTTTCAACTCCCTCCAAATATTTTCTATGGGGTTGAGATCTGGAGACTGGCTAGCCCACTCCAGGACCTTGAAACGCTCTTTACGACGCTACTCCTTCGTTACCCGGCCGTGTGTTTGGGATCATTCCCATGCTTCACAGTAGGTATGGTGCTCTTTGGATGCAACTCAGCATTCTTTCTTCTTCCAACACGACGAGTTGAGTTTTTAACAGCAAGGTTTATTTTGATTTTAACTGACCTTATGACCTTCTCCCAATCCTCTTTTGGATTATCCGAAATGCTCTTTAGCAAACTTCAGACAGGCTTGGACATGTACTGGCTTAAGCAGGGGGACATGTCTGACACTGCAGGATATGAGTCCCTGGCATTGTAGTATGTTACTGACGGTAGCCTTTGTTACTTTGATCAAAGCCCTCTGCATGTCATTCACTGTGAACCTGGGATTTCACTGTTCTTGCGATCATTTTGACCCTGTGGCTGAGATCTTGCGTGGAGCCCCAGATCGAGGGATATTCTGTAGCATTGTATATCTTCTATTTTCTAATAATTGCTCCCACAGTTGATTTCTTTACACCAAGCTGCTTACCTATTGCAGATTCAGTTTACCCAGCCTGGTGCAGGCCTACAATTTTGTTTCTGGTATCCGTTGGTCTAGCTCTCTGGACTTGGCCTCGTTCAGGTTGTGGAGAGGTCTTTTATAGTGATAACCAGTTATAACAGGTGCCATTAATAGGTAACGTGTGGAGAAAAGAGAGTTAATGGTCTGTTTTATATGTAAAAAACCCTGTGTTTATATG
>JAOTQW010058134.1:0-17408 GCA_026260075.1 Sisor rabdophorus
TGTGCCCGAGATTCGAACCCAGGACCTTCTTGTTGTGAGGCAACCATGCTAACCATTACGCAACCACGCTATTTTTTAAATAGATTTTTTTTGTCTCCATCTCCGACACATCCAGAAGATAACCTCTCCCTGCCTTGCCCCAATAAACACTTTGTTTTAAGGATAGTTCCAGTGATTTATAGCTTCATTGCTTTTAAAGATAAAACAAAGCTTCCAAGCTTTACACATATTGATCCTTGAACCCAATGCTTGTTTGCCCTGTAGGCTATGGTTGTAGGGTCACAACTAGCTATTTAGAACTAGCTTTCTAACTATTGAGTCTAGCTTTTGTTTATTTTGGAAAGAACAAATTATTATTTCTAGCTCATTTATTTAAAAAACTCTGATGCAGCATTATGCAGTGTTTGCTATTTTAAGTCTTAGCATTTAGCTTGGTATAGTCATGTTGTATATTTGCCTTCAAGCCTAAGCATTGACTTTGCTGTGTTGAAGTTTCTTGTGTTGTAATTGAATTCGACCAGCTTTGACTCATGGCTGTTACTATTACTGTTCTGTTCCTCTTCTGAATACATCTCAATAAAGGCACAGTGCAAATATCAGTAGTATTTAACCTTGAAATGTGTAATTATCCATAGCTATTGAACCTTGTGGCTGTGCAACAGATGTTAAATTTAAATTAAATTGTGCTATACTTAACTTAATGACCTGCCTTATGGTGCAACATTTTAACTCTGTTTTAATGGGTTAATAAAATAATTTTTCATGCTAAATTAATGGCTAGAACAGTAAAACTATACCTCACAAGCAAAATAAAAATCACTATTCACTTTCCTTTGTTTCTTCGTGTTGCGGTTGTTTAGTTGTTAAGTGTAGATAAAACCCAGAAATCCACTCTATGATACTGAATTCACAGATCTTATCATCAAACCTTACAACAAAGCTATTGCTAAGCTCTAAAGCTAGTTTCAACAGCTTTAAAGATGCACTGATCAAACAGTAGAAGCTTGACTATTTGCACCTTCTGTTGAGTGAGTGTGTGAGAGATTGTTTGTCTCTGTGGCCCTGTGATGGACTGGCGACCTGTCTAGGGTGTACCCCTGCCTCTCGCCCTATGTACGCTAAGATAGGCTGCAGCAGACCCCTGTGTTATCATACAAATGTTAGAATTAAAGAAAAAAGTGAAAGAAAAAACTAAGAAAAAATATATCTCAGTTATTCCAAAGAATAAGCAAGAAAGAGTCAATCAAAAATGAGAACACAAAAAAAGACAAATTATGATTCTCTGTCCACTGACGTGTTTAGGATAGATAAAAAAAAAATTACTACACAAGAAAAAGCACAGCCAAAACCACTTACAGTGAGCAGCCACCATTTAATGAAATCTATTTGTGGAGTAAAGACAGAGGAGCCAAATTGAACAGTAACTGAATACAAAACAGTTGAGCTACAAGAGTAAACTCAGAATGTTTACACAGGAAATCATTCTATTCTGCTTTGCATGGAAAATTTTGTCTAGTGAAGGCAGTGTAGGAGGACATCACAGGCTTTGAGCTGCATGTTTATGTCAGTTTACTGCACAGTGAACAGATTTAATGCCAATGTGTGAAAATATCCCGAAAATTAATGATCCAGGTTTTTAATTAAGTCTGGTATAGGACAGAGCGACCAGGGCTGGCGTCAAGTGAAGGAACTTACATGCTGTGTTCCCTTACAAGCTTGTTAAGATTTTAATTTATTCAACATATATTGAGAATTTTTTTTATTGAAGCATTGAATGTTTCTATGTAATAAAATGGAGAAACTCTAGTTGATCTGTGCTTATTTTTTAATGAATCTGTTTCTCTGATTGGCTGTACTGCATCATTAATTTTTAATTATCCCTTACTTAAATTATAACTCTTAGCTATTACAATGTTATCACAGCATAGTATTGTAAATCTGTGTTGTTTTTGTTGCGGTGTGATGTTGGGGATATTGATTAGTTTTTGTTTTTTTTGTTTTTTTACTTTACAGGAAATGAGCTGACAGTCTGTACCAGCTGTATGAATTTTTAATTTGGTGTCTCTGTGCTGCCCCCCTCCTCCCATACACACACACCCTCCACACACACACCATCAGTTACACTATATGGCCAGTATTAGTATTCGCTCACCTGCTTTAACTCGCATATGAATCCCATTCCTAATCCATAGTGTTCAATATGATGTCGGTCCACCCTTTGCAGCTAAAAACAGCTGCACCGCTTCTGAAAAGGCTGTCTAAGGTTTAGAAGTGTGTTTATGGGAATTTTTGACCATTCTTCCAGAAGCGCATTTGTAAGGTATGTTGGATATAAAGGCCTAGCTCTCATTTCCTTCTAATTTAACCTAAGGGGGTTCAATCAGGTTAAGGCCAGATTTAGAGTTCCTTTTACTAAAACTAAGGAGCCAAACACAGCTCCTAATAAATTAAACACACACCATAATCCCCTCCCCACCAAACTTTACACTTGAAGTCAGACAAGTACCTTTCTCTTACACAAAAAGACCTGCTGCCTGAAAATCAAACCCTGGACCTTCTTGCTATAAAGCGACTTTGCTAAAAAAAAATATGCCGCCTTGCTCCCTATGGTTTGATCACTTATGAGGAAATTATTAGGGGACTATCCAAAACATGAACAAGATTGTGTATTTAATCGGATTGTTTAAGATGAATATTATAAAAATCTTGCATAAGTCAAGTCAAAACAACAATTGGAAAAAATGGCATTACATACGGATACATATAGATAATACAGGTGACCCCAGGGTTCAAAACTATTGGAAATCTATTTTGTTATTTTGTAACATCGATTAAAACACCACAATGGAAAACATTAGTAAAAAAAAAACTATAATATTGCATGTAATGCAAGGCCATATGCTTTTGCGGTTGTAGTAGCCATTTAAATAAAAGAACACACTTATTAGAAAACGTGCAATTAAATCTCAATACTGATATTGCAATAATGTGTACACGTTTGCGACTTATAAAAGAATACTTGTTTTTAGAGAAAGCAATGCACATGTCAGCTGGCTGGAATTAGTGTGCTTGGGATGTGGGTTGCTGGCAATATTTTCACATGTCCCAGTCTTCATCCTGAATGCTGTTAATCTGGGGGTCTGGCTGATAATGATTTTTCCTACACATGACACAGATTGCAGCTGCAGAGATGAAGCAAGAGATACAGCATTGCAGTGGTGGATGTGATTATTTATATTTTTCTTCTGTGATTATTTATATTTTTTCTAGCCTGAGGTGGTAGATATGCTGCAGGGTCTTCTCTGAATACAGGCTTGTCTAGACACTAATTTTACCACACACACTGGTTCCAATAAGTTTATATACTCTGTATAGCGATACTGTGTATATTTGTATTTACATCATGTTTGTTTGTCTGGTTCTTGCTCCTTGTGTTTCCCAGTGTGTGCTAATCTGTTATCTGCTAACCTACAATCTGTCTATCAAAATCCGGATACATGAAGATCCTCTGTTTTCCTGGCCTTTATTCAAAAACATTTGTGCAATAATCTACTAATACAGATTTTAATATATTAAAACAGAAGATGAGCTTTAAAAAATCGTTTAAGTGAAATAAAAAAAGGTGACAGTTTCTATTGGGAAAACAATAATAAATAATGACTTCTCATTAGTCAAGTTTGACTTATTCTTTTCTGAATAACAGGTTACTTCACCACACAAAAATAAAACAATAAGGAATTTGCAGAGAAACAGAGCTTTTATTTAATAGTAAGTAACCTTATTATTCACACACTTTATTCCCTTTTTAATGGCAAGCAATAAAAAAAAGTATTGCTCATTATTCATGTGTTGTTGGAGGTGATATAAAAAGTGGGTAGGTCTGATCATTAATATTAAATTTATGTATCATTTAACAAGTTTCTTTTTGTATGCAAAGACTAAAATTTGGTTCTTGCTTTTACACAAAGCTGTACTTTTTTGTAAAGGGTTATGGCTACATTTACAGCATTTGGCAGACGCCTGTGGCTTGTGTACAACTGAGCAATTGGAGGTTAAGGGCCTTGCTTAGGGGCCGGGAATAAGCACAGGAATCAAACACAGGTCCAACACCTTAACCATAAGCCAATATTTTCCCCAATTTCCCTTTATTAGGATTAAAGCTATAGAGTACAGATTAGGTTAGGGTTAGATAAGGGTATAAAAATGTAATAATAGAATTTTAATAAAGATTATAGTATAAGTCTAATCAGCTACTAATTAGAAATGTGAGGGATAGTATCTGTATCTTCCTGTATCTGTTTAGTCCTGAAACATTCTGGAAGCTTAATTCACAACACTAAATTAGCAAAACTAAACACTAGGTGTCAATAAACGTGTGAATGCGCTAGACAAAAGCAGTCTGGAAATTGATACGTGTATTGTAGACTATGTTTATTTGTACAAGTAGAAAAACCCTTACATATTTAAATGAGACGTCTTATTGGTAAAGGAGTGCAGCCTTTAATTATGCAGTCAGTTTTGTCAGCAGGTTATTATTAAGTTTATATATAAAACTTTTTATGCAGCCCAGACAAAAGTAATGAGTGCATATTGATTACTGCAGGAGTTGCAATGATAAAGAAGAGATCAGGTTTATTATTCTATTTTTAATTGGATAACATTTCATTTATCTTTTACACCTGCTTATTCCCTAACTCTGGATCACAGGAATCTGCTGGAGCTTATCCCAGCGCACACAGTGCGAAAGGCAAGGGTACACCCTGGACAGGTTGCCAGTCTATCGAAGGGCAAGTGTATAACAAAAACAAAAAATAAAATACATTTAAAGCGGTAAAAGATAGACTAAACTTTGTTACATTAGGCACGCTGGCCATGCAAGCAATGTAATGAAAAATAACTTAAAAATTCTTACATACTTTGAACAAGTGTTTACCAAAAATAAGACATTTTAAATAGCCCTAAATAACTGTATGGAAATGTATTGCCTAAAGAAACAGCTTATATAAACTCCCTAATTGCTGAATTTGAGTTTTTGTTCATGTAGTTGTTTTCATCCTGATTTGTCTTGTCATATGATTTTTGTGTCAAGTCAAGTCAATCTGAATAGGTAATCTTGTTGTAAGTAAACTGCAAATTGGTTTACATGAAAAAGCCTGATAAATGATAAATTATATTTTGATCAGTGCGGTGGTTTAATTTCTGGGCAAGGGGTCTTTCTGTGTGAGGTTTGCATGTTTGCCAAACGCCCCACTTGTGCGCGTTTGCCTTTCACCCTATGTGCGCTGGGATAGGCTCCATCAGAGCCCTGTGACCCAAATTTAGAGAATATGCGGGTATAGAAGATGACTAAATGAAAGAATTAATCATATTTTATGTTATTCTCTTACATCATATTTTTCATATAAAATATATTTGAAAAACATTTTTTTCTGAAAAACTCAAGTATACCCCTGCCGCGTTTACACTGCATGACTTCATTAAAATGTTATCAAATCACTGTTTTTTTTACAATGCATTCACACTGCACGATGGATCAGCAACAGGAGATTATACACTGCCCAACTGTGAAGGAATCGCTAGCAATCGTTTACAAGCAAACACACACAAGAAGTGATAAGGAAATAATACAAGATCACATGTACAGATCAAAAATATTAAAATAGAAGCCTGAAAATGGTCTGTGAGCTGTTGGCAGCAAGAGCAAAAACATAATGAAATAAACAGATAGGAACCCAGAGAAACACGGTGGCTTGGTGGTTAGCACTGTTGCCTAACAGCAGAATGGCCTGGGTTTGATTTCCAGGCAGGGGTCTTTATGTGTGGCATGTTTTCGCTGTGCTTAAATGAGTTCACGCCAGGTACTTCAGCTTTCACAGTACAAAAACATTTACGTTGGGTTGATTGGTGATTGACTGATGGGATAGGTTTCAGCAGACCCTTGGGAGTACGCAGGTATAGAAGATGGATAAATAATAGGAAGTGAAGCCATGCTTTTTGATATTGTCTACAACCCCTCCGTGAATTTCACGCTGCTCTGAATCCTCAAGGAATATTTTTGTCATTTTAGTCAGAATATTTATATTTATACATGACTCTCACATGAAAATCTGTGCTAAAATCGCAGCGTGAAATTGGCATTATGCAAGAAAAAGGTTTTGCAAATTCCGATATCTTTAATCCGTTTACAGTAATACTAATATATGACTTTGCTAGAAAACACAGAGAGTATTAGATATATGCAGCTATGATAAATACAGAAGCATTAAAATTAACATATAAAAACACCAAAGTATTTGCTTTTAGGTGAAAAGGACTAATGTAATATACAGTTTAAAGAAAGTGCAGTCTAAAGTGCTTTGCATGGCCCCGGTTGGTATAATTCATAGACCTTGGCTGTAAACAAAAAAAAATACAGAAGAAGCGGACTATTATCTGAACATAAACTGGAAAAAATAAGTACTTGTGCACAACCAGTTCTGAAAGATTTGTATTGCTCCAGCTTGCTAGCTATTATGGTGAACACACCTTGAGTACACCAATCAAAAGATTTCCTGTCTGTAAGTGCACCCCTGAATAAGGCAGTAAGTACACTCCATCATGTACACTTGTGCTGTGGCAAACAGATGGAGTTAGCACACCATTGAAATGCAATCCCAGCCAGTGGACACATGCTGCAGTATGTAATAATAAAATAAAATAGACTGTGAATAAAATAAAATAGACTCTGATTTCCCTGCCCTGGTATAATGTAGGTTTAACATACAAAAAGGCCAAGCAGTTTTTCATGTAATTAAAAATAAATAATAAAATATACTTCCCGTGCAGTTTATGACAAATTTATAATAACATGTATGTTTTTTCACTCATTTCACTAAAAGCTCACTCTCTGTAAATAACTATACCTTTTTTGCATAGGTTCTGAAAATACTCAATACCCACACCACATGCAATCAATGTCTATAATTTAATAGAGCAAGCATCCCGTTTCTCCTTATTTTGCAGGGAGAGAATGTGGGTACATACAGTACAGTAAATATTGTGCAGCACTGACTTTAGCCTTAAACACTCAAAAGTGTAACTCAACTTCAACAACTTCCTAGCTCATTGAAATAATGATGAATTAAGTAAGGGAGGAATCGATACTTAAAGACCAGCATATCTACTTTTCAAGCCTTGCATTTCAATCTGGGAAGGAAAGGTGACCTACACTTCAGGATCTAAGACTGATCACTGCCTGGTATGGAAATTAGATATGGGCAACTTTTTTTTAGGTTTTTAAAAAATTCCTTGCAGCTTATCGGATAGACACTTTTTTATTTAATGTAACATATTAAAAAATAGGGGGGGGTTGTTTTACTTAACGACATAATGTGTATTCAAACATTACCAAAACATCTCTTTCTAGGTCTTACTCAGCAGTATAGATGACTTCATTACAAGTATTTTGTGAAATCAGTACTTCTGTTCCCAGTTTAGAGTTTAAAACAAGTGCACATTCAAATACTCCACATACAGACAGTTGCTCCCCGAAGTCTAAAAATTATATACCACATCCTCAACTGTACTTGTGAAAAATTCCAAAGTACTGAAATGTATTTTCTTCCCTAGCCTAGGGTACATTTTGGTAGCCTGACTAGACACAATAGCCCCAGGTAGTCGGGATAGCAATTTTGTGAGTCCTATATTTTCTTGAAACATCCTTTTCTTTTATGGTCTGTGTTTGGGAACAGCTTCATTCATCATCAATCATGTCATTTCACTGAAAATGTGGATATACGATACTACTGTACTTCATTTAACTTCTACGACTTCCATTCATGATTATGCATGAACTTTATAACCCCAAACGCAACATGTCAACAATACATTTTATAGCTAATTGCGGGCTAAAGTCTTTTAAGAATACAAGAGGTGATATTATCCAGGTCTCTTTGGGTGTGGAAGCTCTTTCAATGCAATCCATGGTTCATATGAAAACAGGGCATGAATATACTATACAAGGAAAATCTTCACACAATCCAATTGAGACAATATCAAAAAGCTCAGTATTAAACCAGCAGGAAACATAATAAATGTTCTTCCTTGTGAAGCATCAAGAGATTTGGTAAACATTACTGTGCAAAAGTCCTTAACATCTTGGCATAGCTGATTAGCAGAGGCATTAAAAAAAATATTTTTCTGGGTCCCCAAAACATTTCCAAAGCGGTCCCCATACTTCTCCTTGCAGGTCTTACTTAGCAGTATAGATGACCTTTTTATCTGCTGGATGAACTTTTTCTCTTAGTGATACAGAAGGGGATGAAATTATATTGATGAATAAGACGTTTCCAAAGGGTGACAAAGAACATTAAAAAGAAAAATTATGGGTACAAACAATGTTCTGTACATAATTGTTTTTAAAAAATATTAAAAACATTTGCAACTGACTGACAAAATGGCTGACAAAAAATAATTAAAGTCTAAATTAATGAAGCCAGTAAACTGAGCTAATTAACATTTATACACATTAATTCATTCATCCATTGTCTATTTCTGCTTATTTTCAATTGTCATTGGTTAAAAGTCACGGGTAAACATGAGCCGGGTCACGAGTCCATCACAGGATCACATACACTCACTCCTATAAGCAATTTTAAATCACCAATGAATCCAACATTTGGAGGGTAGGAGGAACATTTGGGCAGAAGGAGTATTTATAGTAAACCCATGCAAGCACAGCAGTGCCCCACACTAAAAAGGTCCAAGCCAGGGATTCCATTTTGTTTCATTTTTGTTCGGATTGCTGGCTAATATATATCAAGTTATATTTTACAATGAAACATAGGTATGCAGATATACCCCTTTAGAAACTCCAGTTGCATCAGAAATGCTTTGAGAAAGCTTTGGTGTGACCGTGGTCTGAAGCAACACATTATAGTGGATAATGTAGCCAAACATTAAGTATAAAGACACATCCAGGCACATAAAAGGCAATCTTCTTTTTTTAAACCAAGAGTTGCTTGAAATCACGTTCCAACTTAGCAGAGACTGACATTGTGAGGATTGCAAGTCTAGACTTTCGCTTCCTTCCCCGATTAGAGAGCCATTTGCCTCATCTATCTTTCTAATGAGATAAGCATTGGTAACATGGGAGCTGAGGGCTCACCTTCACAGTCCCTTGCTTAAGAGCAGATAGTGGATGTTGTAACTTGTATAGTGCCTAATTTAAACATTAAACAATCAATTCCTAAGGACCAGAACACAACCTTGTGATAAGCATTCTTTTATTGGCGTTCAGATAGAGGTGTTGAGGTGATGGTGGTTTCCTTATTTTGCACAACTCTTTTTTGGTATTGTGCATTGTGTTAGCATTGTGGGCCTGAATAAGCATAGGTTTCTGACGTTGCCCTGAGTGAAGCTTCCTGAATCCCTTACTAGGCATGGTCACTTAAGGGCCCCGAAGATTTTGTATAGGCCACTTAGCTTGAGCTTTCCCACACACTATAACAGTGCTTTAGGCATACCAAGACAACTTGCTTAGGAACCTGAACGATGTTGGAAAGTAAACCTTGATATAACTGCATATAACTGTTCTATAACTGCATCCTGTCAGCACGGCCAGCAGAAAGATCGGGGCAGCAATAGAGGGTATGGACTAGCACCGATGGCTAAATCTGTCTTATATAACATGGCAAGAACAGGTGCATCCCCTTGGATGCCCAGCTGTCCTCCTCCTGGTTCTTTGGTGACACTGTTAAATAGGCCGTTAAATGGTTCCAGGAAAATTTAGGAAACTAATTAATAAAGCAGAGATAGCACCAAGTAAAGCAAAGACAGTATGTATCGACTTGCAAAGATTAGAAAACTTTAAATTGACTTATTATAACCTGCTTGAAAATAGTTGATTGTGACCCAGATAGAAGGGACATTTGTGCTATTGTTACAACTATGCATGCTGAGAATACACCAAGAGGAAGAGAATTCATAACTCATTAAATTTATGACAGGATGATGGATTTAAGAAACAGCCACAAAAAATTTAAAGTGGCCGACTCAGTTGCAGTAGCATTTCCTTCAGTAAATGTCTTACATACAAACCACTGTGGGGATATTACAGCAATAGATCATGCTATATTATGAGTGACATGTTAAGCTTGCAGAGCAGACAGTGGAAGATCAGGTCATGAAAAGGTCAGTCTACAGGGAATTCCTTGGGAAGATAACTGGATTATTCCATATCATGTTTAAATGTCACATACCTCTGTAAAATGCCATCACAGGAACACCAGAATAAATATGCTACCAATACCAAAATTTAATCATACTATTGAATAGAAAACCTTATTAAGTATATTTTATTATTACGTGTCAAATGTAAAAAATGTCTTTTTACTTAATTAGCAGTTGTTTTAAAAAAAAATATATATAAAAAAAATATATATATATACACCGAGCCTACTGCATTAAAAGTAGGTAATGCCTACTGCTTGTTCTGCAACCTATTGCATCGATGATGTATAGTTCTTATTTAGTGAGAGTAAATAATCGAGAAAAGTTTTCAGGCTGGGTTAATATTCTGGTAATTTAGGAGGCTAGATATGAAGTGAATCCAATATTATTCATTGAAAGAAACTTGATGGTACCATTGTACTATATTCAAAATAATGACAAAGCAAACTACATTGGGGCAAAGTCTAGATGCTATAATGGAGATGGAAAGGTTATGGACAGACATGCCAGAAGATTTAATTGGTTTTATAGCACAGCTATAGGTTGACAATAATTACAAAATATATACAGTAATGCTGTCACAGGATGCGAATAATCAAACTGCACAATTGCAATTCTCCTGCCAAGCTCCGGCAAGTTTTTGGATAAGACCACAGTCATTGGCCTCATCCAGAATAGTGACAAGTCTACTTACAGACAGGAGGTTGAAGAGTTGGCTGTCAGGTCTTAACAACCTGGGGCTCAACAGGCTTAAAACGGTGGAGATGGTAGTGGACTTCAGAAGGAATCACACTGCTCTTCCCCCATTTTCCATCATGGAGAGAAGATTTGCGTTCAAATTTCTGTTTACAGAAAGTGTCGAGATCTTGGACCACAAAATACCTATTACTAAGAATAGCTCCCCCTGAATTTGTCTGTGAATACCAATGAGGCTGTTCTGGCTGGAAAGATGCTCTGCTGCACAGAGTAAAACAGGAAGATGTCAGCTTTTTCCCTACAGGCTCCAATGAGCTATAGCTAGAGTCCTTAGAAAACCCTGTGTACTACAGTTGAGTCATGTTGAGGACTGGAATACTAAAATTATTGTGTCGATTTTTCAGCTTTGATCTGATGCACATAAACAAAGGAAAAAAAACATATAGCACAAAACACTAAGCATTATCTGATAAAGTAAAATGAATTATACACATTACAATGATTAACAGTAGTTTTGCAATTCCCTTTGTTAAAATACTTATGTGATTTGCATTAATTATTATTCATTAATTCATCTTCTATACCCACTTATACCCGACCTCAGGGTCACGAGGGTCTGCTGAGCCTATCCCAGCGCACATTGGGTGAGAGGCAGGGAGGTACACCCTGGACAGCTCACCAGTCAATCGCAGGGCCACAGACACACAACCACACGCACTACGCTACTGCGCCACCCTTAATTATTATTATGACTCTTAAAAATGAATGTAAAAATACACTCACATTCACCCCTATGGGAAATTTAGAATCACCAATATAGCTAATATACATGTGTTGGGACTGTGGGAGGAAACCAGAGTACCACACGCAAGCGCTTGAAACTTGCAAACTTGAACCCAGGACCTTCTTGTTGTAAGGCGACGGTGCTAATAACTATGACACCGCGCCGCCCCATATCCAATTCAGAGCGAGCTTATACAAGATGTTTGCTGAATATTTATCTGAAAAAAATTTTTAGAAAAGAAAAACTGATGATGTTTTAAACAGAGCATTTTAGAGCTGAGGTGCTCTAAGAAGGCTACAAACACTGGTATTTAAAATCTGTAATAACCTCATGTTCTATAACGAAAGATCATTCATCTTCTAAACCCTTTTTTCTCTAATTCTGGGTTACGCGTTTCTGCTGGTAATTATTTCAGCTCTCTGAAAGGCAGAAGGCAGTAGGGGTGAATCTTGGCAAGTTGCCAGTCCAACAGAGGGCAGCACATACTACCACTCACTCCTAGAAAAGGAAGGACTCCTAGTCCGGTAAGGAAATAAATGTTTAAATGACTAATGATTCCACTATTGACAAATGATCAAATAAATTTGGAAGACATTATTATGTTACAGTGTCACAAGCTCTTATTTACCTTACATGAATGTTATGTTAAATATACATTAGTAAACACATTTAGGCTATGTCTGTAGGCCTCTATAAATATTTTTTAATTTACTGTGAAAAAGTCAAATCATAGGCTTATATTTCCTCATAAACTCTTTAGTTGTTTATCGAATAAACTGAATGACAGCAATATGACTTAAAATACATCAGAGAAAAGGCTCATCTGGACATGTTCTTTCCTCTTGTTTTGTCTCTGTGGTCAGGGAGTTGTGTTGCTCTGGTGCATGCTCCCCAGCATAAACATACCATGACCCATTTCCCCTCCAAAGTTTGGGTCCTTATTAGTCTCAGGCTGGCTTTGAGAGCGCTCTGGTTTAGGAATCAGTGTCTTGGGTAGCATAGCCTGCTGCACAGACATAGTACGTCGCAAGTGTGCGTGCTTTGGAAGAAAGTCTGGCTTCGCTGAGAGGCCGAAGGAGCTATTCCGCAGCATTGCGCGCATGGATGGGGTCTTTTGGGACTGAGCCTGGTGATCAAACTGCAGTGAAAAAAGATGCATGGCATATCCCTCACTGAGGAACTGCCCAGCACAGTGGTAACAGGGGAGAAAGAGCCATGAGTTGTCATAGTTGACAAAACTCCACAAGCTTTTTCAAATGTTTTTAACTGTGTATTTTTATGTTATATATATGACTTTAAATTTGTTATATATATATATTTTTTTTTTTTTTAACTAATATTTGTATTTCTATGTTACATTTTAATAATCAATTAATCAACAGTTGCTATACTATACAATTAAAATAAAAAATAAAAAATAATCTATTTATAACACCTTGAAATGTTTCTGTTAAACATAATGGACATAATGGAGAAAAGCATTTATATTCTAGCAAATATAGTGTAAAGCACACATAATAAAACCAGTTTGTTCACCTGGCAGCGATTTTGGTATTTCTTGGATGGTTTACCAACTATACATATCTGGTTGGGACTGAGACCCAGCATGCTGTAGACAGAGATGTCCTTCATGGAGCCGTAGGCCAAAGTGATATTAACGTGGCACTATAAAACACAGCAAAACTGTGTTTAAGCAGAAGAATGCATTTTGGTGATTGTGCAGAATTATAACAAGTAAATATTGCAGATTAAAAGCCACAATTAACAATCACATTACACGTACGAATGGGTGATCTTATTGACTTTAACCATGGTGTGGTGGTTTATTTTTAAGTATGTTATTGTTGAAAATATGCTTCTTAAGTCATCAGCTTCTGTCAATATACAGTGAGGCTGTCCCGTCTGTAGCCCCATTTTCCTGCTTTTGTAGCTTCACTGCTTTAGAGTATGACATGTTCTACATCTACCCTAATTTAACTTGTGTGCTAAGAGGATCACAGAGGTAATTTAAAATACAACAAGGCATCAATGTGTTCTACCTCCTGAATAAGATTGCTTAGAAAGATAGTTTTCTGCCGCAGCGGGTCATGCACCAACCCCTCAGAGAAAAAAATCATCCCCTGTGGAAAGTTGTGCTGTGAAAGCCATGACATCACTCTCTGTTTCTGCATGTCTGGACGTCCGGTGATGTAGATGATCAAATAGCCCAAGTCCTGCCAGTATCTACATACAGTACAGGATAAAGTGTCACTTACTCTCTTCTATTGCATTAGTTGTCCTTTTGCTCTGAGGCAACAAAAAAAACAATTCAAAATTTCTTCGTAGGTGGGAAAATGAATAAAATCTGCAGAGGAACGATTAATTTTTCTTTTTTTACTGCACTACATTATCACTATTATTATATATTTTTTATATACAACAATTGTTGTAAACAATTACATTGTTTACCTGACCACATCCACAGCAGCTGCTCGCATTTTAGGATCACTGCCCATGATGGAAACACTAGCTGCGAAAGACCCATCAATACTAAATACTACACACTTCATTCCTTTAGGCAGCACTGTCAGGAAAGCTTCTGCACTTGTCTGATCTCCCCTGTAGGGCAAGTTAGAGACGAAAAAGAGAAGGTAGCGGAATTGCCACCATGAATGAAATTCTCAGATTTGATTTTTTATAAATATTTTAAAAATGCAACTAACTAAATGATACAAACTGAAGTAATAGAAAAACATACATTTGGCTTTAACATACCTAACAACCATTTTAATAGGATAAACTCCTACAGGGAATTTTTTGCTTTCTGGGATAGTGTAAGACACTTTGCCACTGCTGCTGGTGATTGTGGTGTCAAAGTGGACCCAACGTGCCGATTGTGGTTCAGTCATCACGTACACGTCCACCTGCAAATGACACCGAATTAAAAAAAAATTCAACTAAAGACAGTAAACTATAAATAAACCTTGAAAACGCTCAGGCTGATAATCATCACTGACACACCTTCTCTCCTGTTAGAGCCACCATGTCAAGTGGGCCGTACATGAAGCGACCAATAATAGTCTGTGGTCCTTTTTCAGTCGCAATGACATCATTCACTCTGTGGTTGGCAGTAATGTTCTGTTAAAACATAAACAAAACAACAACATTTTTCAGCTTTATTTGATTGTTATTTCAGTGCAAAGGAACAAGATGCAATTAAAGAGTTTACATAGAGTCTCCATTTCAAATGAATACTCCTGTCCCTTGGCACAGTTTGTTTTTTTTGGCTGACACAGGCACTGTATAATATTCATACAAATCATATATGTATATTTATGTATTTATTGCCTTTCTTTAAGTATATGGCGAGCACAGAAAAAAGGATTAAAAAATAGTGAGAAAGAGAGGACTTTTTTATAAGGTGTGTGGGTTTTATTGTGATGTGTTAAGTGTGTTCATTTTTCCTTTAATTTAATGATATCTAAAAGGTTATTTGGGCATGTGTCTACCTGATGTATCAATATTTCAGGTGAAACAGTGTTAGACTGTGTTTTCAGGGAATGCTACTGTATTTAATTCCAACTAGTCCCTAAAGTAAAGACTAATCCCTATACTCCTGCTGGTATTTGTCAGCAATTTTGCCCACTGCCATATTTAATGAATTTTGTTTGCACTTAATTAACTCCTTAAGCCCTCTGCAAGACAACTCTCTTAAGATATGTATGTATGTATATATATAAAGTATATCACAGAAGTGAGTACTTCCTTTACACTTCTTGTAAATATTTACAAATATTTAAAACACGAAATGAAACTCTGCTACAATGTAAAGAATGTACAGCTTGTGTAATGGTGTCAATTTGCTGTCCCCTCGAAAAAAACTCAACACACAGCCATTAAAGTTTAAGGAAATAAACATCCCCATAAGGAAATGTCCAAGTTGGGTCCAAAATGTCAATATTTTTGTGACCAGCATTATTTTTCAGCACTGTCTTAACACTTTTGGACAGGGAGTTCACCAGAGCTTTACAGGTTGCCAATGGTATTCTCTTCCACTAATTTATGACGACATTACAGAGCTGGTGGATGTTGGAGAACTTGCCTCCACCACTTTCTGTCTGAGGATACCTCACAGATGCTCTATAGGGTTTGGGTCTGCTTGGCCATTCTATCACCTTTACTCTCAGCTTCTTTAGCAAGGCAGTGGTTGTCTTGGAGGTGTAATTGGGGGTCATTATCATGTTGGAATACTGCCCTGCGGCCCAGTTTCTGTCAGCAAAGCTGGCAGCACTCATACGTCTATTCTTTTTTCCAGATCCTCAGTGTTCTTTGCCATAAGGTGCCATGTTGAACTTCCATTGTCCAGTATAAAAGAGTGAGAGCAATAACATCAAATGTAAAGCACCAGTCACACCTGAGACCTTGTAAATCTAACGAGCTTCATGACAACAGGGAAGAAAAATGGTTATTGTACCCAAATAAATTTTCTTATAAAAAAAATTTTCTTATGTTTTCACATAAAAATATTAACAAGAAATGTAGAAGTGTACTTAATTCTGTGACATACTGTTTGTATACACACATAAATAGAGAGAGAAAGAGAGATGAGAGAGATTTTTATATATATTGTAAAACAGAATGTGGTTATAATGAACCATATTTGATTTCATTCATTGATTTATTCATACATTTATCCTCTATACCTCGCTTATTCCCGAACTCTGGGCCACGGGGTCTGCTGGAGCCAGCGCACATAGTGCGAGGGGCAGGGGTACACCCTGGACAGGTCGCCAATCCATTGCAGGGCCACAGACACACAACCACACACTTACAAACTCACTTCTATGGGCTATTTAGAATCACCAATCAACCTAATCCACATGTTTTTGGACTGTGGGAGGTAACCAGACCTTCTTGTCGTGAGGCGACCGTGCTAACAACTACGCCACCGCGCCGCCCCCAAATTTGCTTTATAGATCACTAATCGGTATTTCAACTAAAAATAGAAACAGGTTTTACACAGAAGTAAGGGGGCAAATAAAGCAAGAGGAGGCAGATAGAGAGGATGTTATTCAAAGAAAGCAGGCACTGGTATTCAAAGAGACTTACATTTTTCTCATTTAGACAACTGAACAATTGCTTGCTCAGGGGCCAAACATTGGTATTTCAATGGTGCTGGGACTCACAAAAAATACTATTTATATTATTTATTTATTTTTTATTATTTATATTATTATTTATATGTATTCTATGTGTGTATTGTGCATTACTTACCCTTAATTTAACATGTGTGCGTCTTCTAAGCCATTTCTCTCTAGAAGGGGAAATGCAGGAGGGGTCTAAGCTGTCTGCCCCCAGAGCTTTCTCACAGTTACAATGCATTACCTGTCAATCACACACACACACACACACAAACACACACAAACACACACAAACTTGGAAACCAGTGGAAACCATTCTCATGGCTTTTGCTCTACAGGAAGGTATTTGCAAATTAAAAAACACATTCATTCATTCTTCTTCTTCTATACCTGCTTATTCCTGAATCCGGGTTCTGCTGGAGCCTATCCCAGCGCACATAGGGCAAGAAGCAGGGGGTAGACCCTGGACAGGTTGCCAATCCATCGCAGGGCCACACGCACACAACCACACGCACATTCACTTCTATGGGCAATTAAGCATCAACAATCAACCTAATGCACATGTTTTTGGACTGTCGGAGGAAACCGGAGTACCCGGA
>JAOTQW010058147.1:0-17405 GCA_026260075.1 Sisor rabdophorus
CATAGGAGTGAATGTGTGAGTGTGTGTGTTCGTGGCCCTGCGATTGATTGGCGACCTGTCCAGGGTGTAATCCTTGCCTTCTGCCCAATGTGCGCTGGGATGGGCTCCAGCAGACCCCCGTAAGCCCGGATTCGGGAATAAGCAGGTAAAGAAGATGAAATGAAATTTCAGTTTAACCGACAATATGGAATGCTAATGTACAATGTTTCCATGGTAACAACATGATTAAATATGATAAAATTATTAAATCATGTCCTATTGTTTAATGCAGTTTTATTATGAATACGCATTACCAAAAAAATGTGAAAATTGATCATTGATTATAAAAACATACTACTTTTCTCCCTGTCTATAAAACTGCACACTGGTGATTGGTACTGGTACACTGAAAGATTATAAATTATGCAATGTTTCATTAATACTGCAGTGTTTTTTTATTGATTTGGTTTCTACATGATTTAATGAATGTAAAAGTGGTGAAATATATAGTGCACAATATTCAGACTTCAGGGGGTCTTTTTTACTTTATTTTTTAGGAGTTAAGGTGGAAGGTAGGACTGGGACTCGCCCCAATTGCTTCTTCTGATCTTGATTTCTATTACCCCATGTTATGCATGTTTGGCTGGTAGTGGCTAAAGAAAATACATTTCATTAAAGCATGCAATATACTGTATTAGTTTTATTTTTGCGTTCTGATTTCTGTACTACTTTATTTGCTTAAACATTTGCTTAAACTCCTAGGTTGCACTGTAAAGATTTGTGCCGTGCCACTATTAGGTTTGTTGGATTTCCAATGAATTATAGCTTATTTAGATTCTTTTTCTTTGTAAAACTACACAATGAAAAAAATGTTTGCACACATATTAGTAGGCAATTGTGTACCACTAGTCTTTGCAGATCCTCTTCATTAAGGTTCATTTAGGCAACTCAAACCTTCAGCTCCCATGCTGTGTGAACTCCACAACCTTCAGCTCCCATGCTGTGTGAACTCCTCAACCCTTTTCACCTTGCTCTCTATATGTTTACCTTCAATTTATCTATTTTGTCAGCAGACCAATTGAGCCAACATTTCTAGCACCCGCTTTCATTAGATGATCTGTAGTAAAATCTATTAAATATTGATAATGTACAAAAGTACACTTGCTAATATGGACCCACTTAATATCTTAAGAGGTCATTTAGGAATCCCTAGGAATAGCTGCCATCCCGTCTGGAGCTAAAATGACGAGCCATTTCAGAAAGAGCAATGAAAAACAATTAGTACACACTTGCATAAATGGGTTGTTCTGATATAATATGGCTATTCAAAGCAACCAGTTTACCCAATTCTCTGTTTAAAATAAATGATCTTGTGCACAGGGCTGATTTAAAGCTGATAAACAGAGCTAGGTCATTAATAGCTGCTGCAATTGTGCGCTGATGGGAATGGTTTACACTGCTGCAGCATCTCTGGCCAAACCAGACGTTGTCATGGAGACGCAACAGCAATACACTTGCTGTGGGTCGGGAAAACCTCAGCCTGGTCCGGCGGCTTTCTTTATATTTTTCTCTTTCTGGCACACACACACACACATACACACACTGAACCGTATTACTGAAATAACATTGTTACATAACATGGAGTGTTATGAAGAGAGCTAAAAAGTACAGCATAAGGAGAAACAGAGAAGAGACTTATAAGGAGAAAGAGAATGAGATAAAAAGAGATGCTGTAAAAAGAGCTGCTGTACCTGAATCAGCGTTTTCAAAGAGTCCACATATGATTGTTCAGTGTCCAGTAGAGTCATCATGACATGTTTTCTCATATCCTACAGATAGAAAAAGACAATAATTAAAACACACACTTACTTTGTGTGTAGTGTTTTATGAAAATCAGACTATTTTATTCAGATTTATTACTTATAAACAAAAGCTCATGGTAGCACAGAAAACCCATTTCTCAAGTGACATAAAGGAATAAAACCTTGACACGCGCCAGACTCGAAGGTAAAACTATTCTCATCTGGGTTAAACTGAATTACACAGATTCTGCTGTGATTACAATTACATTTGTAACATTAGGCATACACCCTTATCCAGAACGACCAGCAGTGGTAACTAACCCTAATAACTTTCGCCTATAGTTATTACTACTATTTACTATAGGTAGCAAGTCAGGGCAATAGACAATACAAAACCCAACCGACTCAATACTTAATTAATAAATAAAAAAGATACATGGCAAATGGAAGACTGAATGAGAGTGAAAAACAATATAAAACATGTAAATAAAAATACTACATTAGCTAATAATTAGTAAGTGGCTTTAATGGATAAATTAGATAGATAGCATCCCATAACCAAAGTGTACTGTTGCATAGTGAGAGACAAACTACCACCAAAACTCAAACACACAATGATGAGAACTGGCTCATCTCTTATCAGAATACGAGCTTCCTATTTATACAAGATTTGATTAAGTCCTTAGCCCAAATAGTTTACTTAGCATGCTATGATTTGTATTGTGGCTCTACTGCAAATGTCATTGTTTTCAATTACCAAAACAAAAATCATGTCAATATCAATGCTGTCATGTTTAAGAAATCAAAAAGACACACCCACATAGCCTGATCTTTGTGTGCTACGTTTTGCAAGACAACTCATTATTGACACGAGTGTATTGAAAAATGGAAGTTTAGTTAATTAAGAAATCATTTATTTAAGTACAAGCAGAAGTACAAAAAAATCATATTACTCATGTAAGAGCAAAGTTTATTGGTTAAAAAACTATTTGAGTTACATGTTTAAATAGTATTTCTAGTATGTCTAGTTTATCTTACCATGGTAGGATGTTATTTTACATTTCTGTAGCTTAGAATTGTATGCTGGTTAGCAAAAAGACAAACATATTAGCTAACTTATTACTGCATACTGCATATACATAATATTAGAACAGCACAGAACAGTTCAATGAGACATATTTCCCCCTCCTAATAAGATATGTCTGATGGTACACTGTGTGTCAGAAATTAAGAAACAGTGACTATGTAGATGAGAAGAATGAATATAACTGCCAGAAGAAGCAAAAAAAGATGGATTACTGGCTCACAGTAAAAGGTGTCTTGCGGATTTTAAAAATGCATGCAACAGATTTAAACATTTGATCTCGAAATAATTTATTTTTCAAGGCCAGCATAGATACGATCTAAAATAGTCTCTAAAACCACTGCAGGTGATAAGATAAAATTGTGTGTGTGTGGCCTTTTCATTGACTGGCAACAAGTCTAGGGTGTACACTTCTGCCTGTGCCCTTTAAAGAGCAGAAATAGGATCCAGCAGACCCTGGGAACACAGAATAGCACTGGAAAAACATGTAATCAAACCAAGGCCTTCTTGCTGTGAGGCAACAGTGCTAAGGATGGTATAACAAAGATATTCAATAAAAAAAAAAAATAGAAAAATACATAAAAACTGTAACAGGAATATGCTCTTGGTACACTTACAAATTAAATAATGGCAAAAAAGTGGATATTATTAAGATATCAAATTGATCCATGCATCTCAAATAACAGTAGAAAAAAATAGCAGGATCATGCAAAGCTAGTTGCCTAGCACCTGGGTCAGACAGCGGTTTTCAATACCCCTCCCCTCTTTTTGACTCGCTCGCATCGCAGCCTGCTGTCGTCACTCCATCCTTTCGTCTCTCTGACTAGTGTACCTAGATACACCAAAGAAAAAGCCTGCTGCTACTCCTCTTTGCCAAAGCATCTTCTTTCATCCTGTGGATCTAGGGTTGCAGAACCTCTTTTTGTTCGATTATCTCCTATGCTTGTGCTTTCCATCACTTAGGCATTATTGTTTAGAAGAATAATAACTCTCAGAGGGCCCCTTTTTCATTGTTTGTTTTTCAGTGATGTTTTATAGTGATGCTTGTAACAGTAAACAGCATAAAAATTCTAATTAGTTGGGCCATTTTAATTTTCGTTTAGGTTCTTTCACACTCTTATTACAAGGTTGGTCATATGGAAGTAAGTGCAGGTAAATTTAATAATCTTTTAATTGATATGCACTTTCATATCAATTAAAAGATTATTAAATTTACCAGTCTAAAAATTTGGCACTACTGAACAGTCTCTATGTTTAGCCAAAAGTTGCACAACATTTAGTGGGTTCAGAATCTACTAAGGTTGAGGGTTTTTATTTATTGTTCCATTTATTTTACCGGCATAAACCCAAGCAAGCATGGGGAGAACATGCAAACTTGGCACAAAAAGACCTGGGAATCAACCTTCTTGCTGTAAGGTGAACGTGCTAACAATGAGGTTTTTCGTCTTCTGGATATTCTGTACAGTCCAACTAACCAGTCTTAATAAGTTAAAACCACAGCTACCAATTAAAACTGGCTTGTTTGTATAATAAAACATATTTTAGGCAAAACCTTCTAAAGTTCACAAATCCATATATGCAAGTTTTTTTAGGCTAGGAACTGTTTTTATGCTGGTTCCTAGAAAAATCGATAAATTAATATTCTGTGTTGCTTATACTATATTGAGTTTCAGGAAATCCAAGGAACAAAGCAAACAAAGACCCAGCAGGATAATAACACAGAAAAACTCAAGACATACTAGATAATTTAGAAATGCCAGTTTGCCAAGAATGTCTCTGGGCTGGATATACATTAGTCTGTGAGAAAAAAAAACAAAGAAAGAATAAAAAAACCCTTTTAAAGCATGCAGACGATCAATAGGTGGGAATCAACCAAAGATGCTGGACAAACCTGCCAACCTTTAATCCAGAACATAAAAATTCTAACTAAAATCCTAAGACTGACGGAAATCACATGCTGCCAAAGTTTATAGTATTTCTATAAAATTAGCTCACAAACACACACCAACAATTTTCTACATTTTAAATGTGAAATCAAATTTGCTGCTTCCTGATGTTTTCTTAAAGCCCAACTTGAAAAGGCATCATGATTGTTGCCAAAATGTTTTTATCACCAAAAAATTAATTATTACCAAGAAAAGATTTCTCAGCCAGGAAAGATAAAGGTTTTTTTCATGTATATTGCTTGTTACCTTGCTAAGTATTATGTGTTATCCATTTTTTTAAACATCACTCACTGACCAACTGCTTATTTCATACAACCAGTTGTACTGTAAGGCATAACATGCTTTAAACTGGAACTGCAGGAACCAACAACAAAGCACATGTTTGGGAAAGATGGAAATGCACATGCACACATGAATTTGCACACAAGCTGCGGTACTATAACATACCACAGAATTGACAAGAGATCACTTTTACCATTGATTACTTGACGGATTCCTTTTTGGTATAAATCTACTGACAGTTAAAGCATTTCAATCATTGGTACAAAACTGCTTATCATTGTTGCTTTTTTTTCTTCCCGGTTACTAATCTTCTCCATCAAAGACATAAACAACAACAGGTGAGAGTCACATGTGTTATCTTACAAATTTAATCAATGCTAACTGCACAGGATGTAATGACAGACAGCATCTAGCTGTACCTCCGTGTTGTTTTGGGGGCTTATCATGACCCTGTTATTCCCGTCAGACTCTTCACTAGCTGGTGCTGATTTTCCACCTCCTCCTCCTTCTTTTCCTCCACTGTCATCCCCAGGGCTATTAGCGTTCTCCTGCATTTCATCCAAAGCAATAGTGAACTGCGCAAGGGTTCGAACCATCTGCAGCATCCCAGGGAGGCGATCCCCGGGTTCCCGTCTTAACGATCACCAGCTTCTTTTTCAGGTGCCAAAACTGACAATCCAACAATGGTTAAGCTGTGTTCTGGTTTCCTAGGTTATTCAGCCTCCGCTAGATGTTATGGAAACAAGTTGCTTTTTAGTGGTTCTCGCACACAGGTAGAACAAGTGTCACAAAGAGAGAGAGCGAGAGAGAGTGATAGAGCATGAGAGAGGTGCCGCCTACTTGTTTTCTCCTCATCCGTTAATAAAAGGCAGCAGATCAGCAGCAGCCGCTCTGAGCAGCTAAACTCTGATTACACTACAGGCTTAACCAATCGATGCCAGATCAAACTCTGTATTTTCAGCAACCTGATGATAATCTTTTCAGGAGGGAAGGCTACTGTGAAGCAGTGATTCATGATCAACACCCACACACACACTTATGCATACAAAACACAAGATAGTGACTCAGCAGCAAACAGAACGCTGCAAACCCATCTACACATAAATGATGTATGATAACAGCATAAATGTAACACTTTTAAAGGCAAAATACTGCTTGTGTACATATACTCAACAGTGACAGCTTCTTCCATGGAGATGGACAGTATGTATGTGTGTGTGTGTGTGATGATGGTAATGCCACTTTTCTGTGGACGTAGTAGTAAAGTGGTTCTGGTGTTGGTCTGCTAAATAAGAGATATGGTTTTATTCTCAGCACTACTACGTTGCCACTGTTGAGCTCCTAAGCAAGGCCCTTAAACCTCAATTGATAGCTGTATAAAAAAGATAATTGTAAATCCATCTGGATAAGAAAGTCTTTTAAATACTGTAAATGTAACTATTAACACCGTTAATTTTTTAAGCACAGCTTTAGGATCCCTGGCTTCAACCAAATGTCTCATGGTATTGACAGCAAATCATGCACATATCCTAATCAATCCCTCCACTTATTTATTTATTTACACATTTAAATTTTTATACAAATTAAAAAAATGTACAATATACAAAATAACATTTATTTTTAGCAACAGCATTACTATTAAGACACTAAAATGTCACTTACTTTAAAAAAGAGCTTTTTTTTTGCAGTTGGTGCATTTGGTACCTGGGCTATCAGTGGGGACTTACCCACCTATGATCGCATTTATAGAAACTATCAATAATACACAAACGCAATATAGCACAGTATAGAATTACAAAGAGGGAGAGAGGAAACGAGAGAAAAGTAAGACTGCAAATCTCTACACTACAACCACAACTGAACTACATACATCATTTGGTGCAGTTCAAAGAACACAAACTTTTCTTAGCCAATGCAGGTGTAAAAATCCTAATTCAATTGTACAGATGTGTTTTGCCAGTCTGTATAACAGTGTCAGTAAGAGGTCAAAGGACAGAATAATATGACAACATCATATGCTAGCAGGCGGGCTATAGGAGGCGGGTTTAAAAATCTGAAAGTCTTTAATATTATTGAGCAATTAGCAATCTGCTTCTTGGGCAGCACTACTGATTCTGAAGGCTTTGGCAGATTTGGCAGATTGGACAAAGAAATCTAACATCCACAGCCACATTCAGATACTGGAAGCAGCTGACAAAATAAAGTGTTGGGAATAAATTAATATAATATAATGAAACAAATATTAGAATTTAAATTGTAAATGAATGTCAGCTTCTGATAGTGTTTAGGCCAGCAGAGAAGCCAAAAAGGGATGTGTATGAGAGGGACATCTCTCTGGGGCATTTTAACTTTTAACATTTATGCTACATTTTCTACGTGAGAGACATTACTCTCTCGAAGCGTTCTGGATAAATAAATTCAGGTGGTGCCACTGCGTAGTGGTTAGCATGGTCACATCACAGAAAAAAAATCTCCGGTTTGATTCCAGGCGAAGGTTCTTTTTGTGCAGAGTTTGCGTAGGTAATCCGGATACCCCCCACAGTCTAAAAACATGTACATTAGGTTAATTGGTGATTCTAAATTGCCCATAGGACTGAGTGTGAGTTTATGTGGTTGTTTGTCCATGTCGCCATGGACTGGCGACATGTAAAGGGTGTACCCCTACGTCTTGCCCTATGTGCGCTGGGCTCCAGCAGACCCTTGTGACCCTGAATAAGGGAATAAATAAAATGGGTATAGAAGATGAATAAAAGAATTAATAAATAAATCCTTTTTGATTGCATTATCCACTTCTCTTCATGTTGTCACCCTGAAAAGCTCTCATCCCAATCTTTGTGTGTGTATGTCAGATCAGAAAGCCTTTCTAAAAGGTCATGATGAGCTGTAAATATACCTCTCATCCCAGTTGCCATAGAGGCAGCAGCCTCAAAACCAAAGCAGGTCACAGGTAATTTAAATGATGCTATTTATCAAAAAAAACATTTTGAAGGAGCAAACACACAAAGGACTTTAGCCTAAGCAAAGCATTTCTATTAGGACCGGAAAAAACAGAATAACTTTATTGTGTAATATATAGTTACCAAGAGATACAATTTGAAAACATCTGAAAGGGATGATTAAATAATCAAAAATCTTACTTCAGTTCACTGAAGCTGGATTCTTCAGTTTCTAAGGTATTGTTTATGTCGTGTCTGTGCTATTTGTGGCAAGTTTCTTTTTTTGCTTGTCTGCCACTGTTGGGTCCTTGAGCAAGACCCTTAAGGCCTCCTGCTCCATAGCTGACCCTGCGCTCTGCCACCCAACATCCGAAGTGTTGTGTGCGAGGAAAATTATACACCATACAGCAGTTTATGTGTGTGACAAATAAAATTTATTAATTATAATGTGTATGCTGAAGTTATACTTTACCTACTCTAAACACTAAAGCGTAAAAAAGACTTTACTATATACCCGACTCTAAATAATAGCTGTGTTTTGTTTTAATTGAAATAAACTTCTCAGAAACATCCTAACTGCAATAAAAGCAGAGCAGCTGATTAAAGAGGATTATTATGACCTTGAGCTTTCTCTACTGTCTCACTTTTTGTTCACACTCAACTCATCTTTATTTTGGCTTGTCCTATTTGACCATACCTTCCTGATCATGAGCTATAGAGCTACAAGTCCAAGCTGGAATGTTTAATCCCTTTTTAAACCAGCACCACAAATGAATGCAAACATGATCGATCCTTGCGGCAAAGCAGGGTTTTATCCAGTACAGTCAAAATGCAAAATGATTTTAGAGCCGTCTAACATCCAACTTAAAATTTTTACATCAAAATGGAAAGCAGATTATGCCATAACCTCATTATCCATAAGATCTGTTTTATCCTATGATTACATTAGGTTACATTACGTTAAATTAGATTCAACTTTGTCATTGTACAGAGTATATACTTAAATAGCCAAAGACATGCAGTAATTCTGCAAATACACACAAAAAAGCCAGACAAAAACACACCTGACTTGAAAAGACCAAAAATATCCCCACCAATCCATGTGGAAATCCAAACAGTGTTCTATTCCATAGCCCCAAGAAAAGGTGTGTTTACTGCTAGAAGAAGAGCACCACACCAACAATAAAAAACAGTGGTGGCAGCATGCTTTACTGACAGTTTTTAAGTTTTGGACATGGCCACAGCTGTCAACCACAACAAACACTGATTGTCATATATAATGCAGTTCTGCCACCGGCGAAGGAAAGACCAAGAAGACCTGGGTTCAAGCCCTACCACTGCCAAGTCCACCACTGTTGAGTCCCTTAACCCTTTCTGCTCCAGGGCAGTTAGCCAAAGTGGGATTTGCCAAGAAAATCATTTCACTCCATGTTGAACAGTGTATAATCATTTGTGTCAAATGACATTGGAATTTGCTGTCTGAACAAAGATGTAAGCTTTTATATTTATATCGGTCCCAATGGAGTAAAAAAAAATTGATTAAATGTGGATTCTCAAAGGTATGCAGAGTTCAAGGTACAGACTGTGTTTAAAAGATGTTTAACAGTTTTACATTTAGTGACGCCTCCAAACATGGCTTGACACAAAATGTCTTTTTAGGCAGGCTATTTAAAGCAGCTAATAAAAACTTTCTGCCTTCAGTCTAAAAATCTGGCTACATAAGACCATGGTCATAGTAAGAATACCATCCAAATCATAAATCTGATGATATTTTAAACTAATTTGTTTGCATTCCTTCTTTTACTTTGATGAGTCTGTGTCTGATTTCATTTCTGTGAATTTCTTCCACTAGCAAGAATGGGACATTTAATTTCCAGGCTGTCTGCAGGGAGCAGTAAATCATGAAGAGGTCACAACCTAGGAAATGTTCTTTGGAGGGCACAGTGCACTTATCTGTCTGCCAAATATTTATGGTGCTTAAAGTGAAATAATATACCTTAACACAGAAAGACCAGTTCCCCAGTTCTCACGGGTTATGATGCTAATCAAGAAGTAGGCCATTTTAAAATTCCCTTTTCTCTCGCACACAAAATTCATCCATTGCACTAAAAAGAACAATATGCAAAAAGAGGTGACATTGTATTTCTGCTAAAATCTCAGCTAGCACAGCTGCTTCTGCTATTATACCCCTCAGGTACAGAAAGGACAGAAAATAAACAAATCTGTTGTGATATAAGAAAACAATAGTTTTTCATGTAATTCAATTCTTTGCTGTGTTGGACAGATTGTTTGAAACTCAGACTGACAATGGCAGTTTAGAAAAATTGTATGTGATTGACATAATAGTAAACAGACAGGAAGAAACAGATCTTATTACTAACGTTAAACTGCTGTGCTAGTGCAAGCTACCATGCATGATAAGGGCATATAGTGTAGTGTAAACACTACATGTCCAAATCTTGTCTGAAAGTAACTAAAACATATAGCTTGAAACCCTAATCCTTTTTGGCTGCTCATATATGATACAATGTTTAGATCAGTCAACTCACATTGGTGCCCAAAACACTTTTCTTTACCCTGGATTTATAACTTTTTTTCCAACAGACCAAATTTGCTATTTAATTCATAATTTAGATGAAAGAATGTCTGAGTCTAGTTACCACTAACTATTGTTTCAAATATGCAGGCTACTCAGCCATTTTAACACTACTCAATAACAATAACAATGGCTCAGTGACTTAGCACTGTTACCTCACAGCTAGAAGGTCCTCTGTTTAATACCCAGGCAGGGGACTTTCTGTGTAATGTTTGCATGTTCTCGCCATGCTTGTGTGGGTTTACTGTAAATGTGGCTTTGTGATAGAGTGGTGACCTGCCTTTCGCCCTTCAGAGAGCTAGGATAGGCTCTAGTAGACCCCTGTGACCCCGAATTAGGAATAAGCAGGTATTTTGAAATCCCATTCTTTTAGTATTACTTTGAAAGGGTTGAACACCTTGGTTGTAAATTGAAAACAATTACCTCAATATCAGTCAGCATACTTTAGATATCAGTTACAGTTTTTATATAAAAAAGTAGGTCTAATTTATGAGACTGTCTCACTACTGCGGCTGCAGGTCTATTCTACCAGGGCGCAGAAACTCCTATAGCCATTTGGGCTGCCACCTATCCGTTAGAATACATAATCCTCCCATAATTACATTTAACAACTTTAGTAGATGTGATATACCTTTATTGAATTAATAAGTAATGTAATAAGTAATTTTATTGTAAACACTTGGCAGGGAAAAGATTTATTCGTTGGGAGGATTTAAAGTATGTATTTTCACAGGTCTTGAGTGAAAAACTACATTAAGGTTCACAGTATTGTAAGTGTTATTGAGCACATTAGTGAGGTCAAGCCATGTTTGGACTAATGTGAGAGAATACAGTGCTCAGGCTGGCGGTGTGTCTGTAACTGTTAACACAGAGGTGGAGTGGAAAAGCTGGGCGTTGACAGACAAGTGCAGGCGTGAGGGATAGATGACAGATCCATGCTGCACACACATGAAACAAAAAGACATAAGTTAGAGACAAGCAGCTGATTGGTACAGGCAGACACACCTGTTAGTAGACTTGACAAAAACGTAGTGTGTATGTGTGCGTGTTTATACAGCCTGGTGGGGACATAAAACTAAATACACACAGAAAGACGTGTGTCATGGTAGTGACCAAAATGAAGTCACAAAATCTTAGAAATCAAACAAATTGAGAAAGTAAAAATGCAGAAAGGTTAGGGATACGGTTAATGGATAGGGATAAAGGATAAAGTTAGCTGTTAAGGTTGGAGATAGGGGATATAAAATACAGTTTGTACAGTATAAAACCTGTACACCTATGGAGAGCAAACCATTAAGTGCATGGCCGCAACGTAGCATATTTCATTATAAAGTTAAACCACAACATGGCAGAGCAGCGCACAGCTGCACTTTCATAACACACACACACACACACACACGTCTGGTTTGCTATCCTATCAACTACTTTTTCCATATATGTAAAGAAAAATGCTGAACCCTTCCTCAAAAATTTGTCAATAGTTATATAGACTTATTACCCAAAGCATTAGAAAACAAGCCAACAAGAGAACATTATCCTCAATAGTCTGGAAAATGTTATGATGGAAAAAGTTGGGTTCTGGCATTCCTGGGTAGGTTGCGTAAATGCTGATCAACAAGTCATAAGTTCAAATCCTAGGACCACCATAGGCCCTGGGTAGGGCTTAATGGTGTGGTTGTATAAATGTGACAATAGTGATTTGCTCTGGATACAGGCCTTTCCCATACATTAATTAATACAGTCATTCATTCATTCATTCATCTTCTATACCCACTTACTCCATAATTCAGGGTCACAGGGGTCTGCTCAAGCTCATCCCAGCAATCCGGAATCACCAAACAACCTAAGGTACATGTTTTTGGACTGTGGGAGGAAACCGGTGTAAACCCACATATGCACAGGCAGAACATGCAAGCTCCACACGAAAAGGCCCCTACCCGGAAATCGAGCCACGGATCTTTCTGCTTAGAGGCAACACTGCTATCCACAAAACCACTGTGCTGCTGCTGCCATTAGATAAAAATTTTTTGATTATTTTAATATATACTAAACAGTTACAAATGCTGAAGGAGCAACTATAGAATGTGCAGGACAATCAAGGTTATTGCTTGGACGAACCACCTCACATTTAACATGATTTAAAATGTGTAAATTGTTAGCATATTGGTGCCAGACAACACGGCTCACCTTCAGAAGACTGTTGGAATTCATAAGTTCTTTATGTTCTAGGGGAATAGAGGGGCTATATAATCTTTAAGACCTAAACTAAATGTTAGTGTGTGACTCTCTGCATTTTCCTATGACTATTTTTTGTATGTTTTTTCTGTCTCCCCCTCTCTCACACCCTTTTTTTCCTTCTCTTTTGCTTTTTCTGGTCTCCTCTGACTTTAAGTGGCTAACCAAACAGTGGTATACCATAGACTGTAAAAAAGGTGAATACCAGTGTCAGCAGGGGGCACCACTTGCATCAACCTACTCTTCAATCCTGCATAAAAAACACAAGACACTGCTGCATAGATAGATAGAAGAAAACAACCTTCTCTTGATAAACTACTGTATATGTGTATGTGCAGGAGAGCGTGCAAGTAAAAAGAGTGGGAGAAAAAGACTTACACACCCACTGTATGTTTTGAAATAGTGTCTTCCATATGAAGATGGAGAAACCCAAATCTGCACTGTATCAGCCTTTTCAATGGGCTTATTGTTAAAAAGAAAAAGAGGCTGAACATGAAGAAAATGAGAGCAAACAGAAAGGGGGGGCAGAGAGAGAGAGAGCAAGGGAAAAAGAAAAAGGATGGTGAAACAAGGGAAAGAAGAGGGGAAAAAGGGGCAAAAAACAGTCAGTAAGGGAAAACAAATGTTGTGGTAATATATCTGCAGAGAACTAACAGAAATTGAGAGAGAGAGAGCGGGAGAGACAGAGACAGAAAGAGATACAGTTGAAAAGAAAGATATACCCACAAGAGAGATATACCCACAAGAGAGATACAGATTGAGAGCATGTAAGAGAGAGAGAGGGAGAGAGAGAGAAAGATAGTTTACAACCAAAAAAGTTTTTAGAATTGAAAAGTACACAAAGAAAAATAAATAAAGGATAGTGCATAAACAAATTTCTACTATTACTATATACACATGTTTAACTATTAATAAACAAAAGACTGTATTAACAGTTAATACCAGCCTGTGGAACATATGGACCGCTTTTCATTACACCTCTTTCGCATGATGCTGGGAGTTTCATCTGAAGAGATTCTGTGCTCCATTTTCTATTCCTAAAATTCCTGTAAGAGCTCTGACTGGACACCGTTCCGCTCTGTGGTGTTGGGGCGGATGCCAATTTTGTCCTGTTCAATAAGAACTATTAGCTGAGTAACAGCTGAAGAAAAAACACAGACGCTGCTTTTTGGACTGGACTGCACGTCTGGCCTGAATGTTTGGCAGCTCAGTTCTTTCAAGCTTTGCATGTAAGACTTAAAAATAAACACATACCATATGTAGATACCTGACAGGTGACGCCATGGATTCGCATGCCAGTTTCGAGGATAAAAGCAGTACTGTTCATCATAAAGCAGCTACAACTACAAGGAAAACAGTGCAACCTAATTAGATAATCCTAGTTTTCCGTAACTGTGTACACTATATGCTGCTCAGAAATCTCTTTAGCATAGTGTGTTTGTTTTACTCAGGTTTCTTTCTTTCATTACTCTAAATGGGCATTTAAGGGCTAAGGGCCTTCCTCAGGGGCCCAGCAGTGGCAACTTGATAGTGCTGGGTATTGAACCATGATTCTTAATTTAGCAGCCCGACTGCTTATATACTGCGCTACCACATCCCAGAAGAAAGGGGGTTCTGCAACTTTGATAAAAGAAAGAGAAAGATAGAGAGACGGTTTGAGAGTGAGAGAGACACAAAATGATAGAAAAATAGAGAGATATACAGATGAGGAGAGAGAGAGAGAGACAAATTAGGAGTGGGAGAAAGAGAGAGATACAGATTAAGAGAGATACAGGTGAGAGAGAGATACAGTTACAAATAGAGATACATAGATGAGAGAAAAACAGTTGAGAGAGAGATACAGATTGACTGAACGAGAGGGCACTTTAACCTTTTACCTAAATCTTTAGTTAATATCATCTTTTTTTTTTCTTAACCTAAATTTTATGTAAGTGATTTTTGGGGGATTTTTAGCAAATTAAAAATAACTGGTAGCCTACTCAAGTAACGGTAAACATTAAACCTTATACAAATAATTACTAAAGCATCAGTAATTGCTGGCTACTCCACCAACCTCTGCTTACAATACAGTTGTTGAAATCTTTAAACAGATTGACCACAACCATAGAAGAGAACTTAAAATGTACAGATGTCATGAAGCACAGCACTATAAAGCAAATAAGCTATAAAAGCATTATACAACGAAGAATTGCATTTCTTTTCACATTAACAAAACTAGAGGCTACAGTGGGACGTTTTAAAGACTTTCAAATGCTCCCAAATCTGGAATGTAAGCCAGGGTAACTGATGAGCCTCACCCACACAGAGGCAAAGCAATCATGATACACATCACATCAAATAGCTCAGTGTGTACTTAACCCCAAACTCCAGTAATTCCTATAACGGCCATCTCTCTCTTTCTCTCCCCCACCATCTCATCTCTCCCACCACATCTCTCACTGGCGTCGTGAGAAACAGACGTTTATTTTTAGGCCTTGGGTGGGGAACAGAAGGAGAATGGAGAAAATATGTGCGCGTGACAGTTGCCGTCTTCAACTTTTTTTTTTATTCTCACTCGCGGAAGGCACGGAATCCATCCAATACTAGACAGCTCACTCCTTCCTTCACCTTTCTCTTTCTCTCTTTCTCTCAGTCTTCGCACCCAAACAATAAGATTACAATAAGTAGTTGACAAACTGCTTCTTTGGATATAACATATAGGCATTAACATGCTCAGGTACAACATACAGGAACCCAGCTGAGGTCTAAATATCAAAGTAGGTAACGATATGTGGAAAGAGACAGAGAAAAGAGAGAGAGAGAGAGAGAAAGAGAGAGAGAAAGAGAGAGAGGGGGGGGCAAAAGAATTGGTGAGGATTCAAGTGAAGGAAAAAATAATGGACCAGTGTAAACCAAGTGTGTTCTTCCAACAAACTAAAGCAAGACAAGGGTTCATGCCCCACCACCCCACCAAACGTTCCAAAATAAGATATAGAAAGAAAACAGTTAAGGTGAGTGGTGACTTAAATGGCTAAGGCGCTGAGTTGTTAATTAGGAGACCAGGAAAATCTGGGTTTAAACCCCACCACTGCGAATAGCTGGGTAGGCCTCTGTTGGGTCCTTGAGCAAAACACCTAACCATTTCTACTCCAGGCTGAAACTGACCCCTGACCCCAAGATATGCTTATGTTGTAACATAAGTTGTACGTATAATGTGTGTATAATTAAGTATGTGCAAAAAGTATGGGAAAAAGTCCCAACAATGACAACTTGGTGATGCTGGAAATGAACAGCAGGTCAACAAGTCTTTAATCACTGCATTCCCCCACCACTTCACAAACCTATTACTTTTTTTCTTTATTTTCTTACCTATAATTTATATCTTTCTTTCTTATATAACATTAAACACTGGATACTACCAAAGATATGTTCAATATACCTTTCTAGATATTGATGCATGAATTGGACCAGGAAAAACTAACATTTAGATATAACCTAGTCAGCATAGTAAAAATGCATAAAACTTTTTCTAAAGTATATTCATACAATTTAAACTCCACACTTTGGAGGCTCCTTCAAGTTGCAAAATCTTGAATTTAAAATGTTTAACATCATTACTTGGAATAATATTTAAAAAGATTCACTAAATGTAGATGCTGTTCATACCTTCTTTCTCTTCTTTCTCTTTTCAAGCCAATCTAACACCACCTGAATTCATATATTAAAATTCGGATTCTATTAAACGATCAGCTATATTTTATAATATATTCACCTATATACATAACACTCATGCATTATGCAACATCTCATTTTTCTCATTTATTTCTAAAAATAAAATAGCAAAAAAGCATTTTAATTGCCTTTAGCTCCTTAGAAAACAAAATCATTTCAATTACAATGATTATATTTATGATCACTTTAATTCTAAATGATTAAAATTTTATTTGACTTAAACTTAAAGTGCAAATAAAACACATGTGGCCTTTTTGGGATGTGAAAATCTCGAATCCTTGCAAAACTCGTCCACCTGGTGCATTAGCCTCAAACATGATGTCATACCGCATTATTTTAACTACCAGAGTATGGCACCACTACGCCCACACGCTTACATACTGAAGCGTTTACTTTTACATTTACAACTGGCACACACCCTTTTCTAGAGCGACTTTTTTCTAGATAACATTTTAGATCTGAATAAAATATTCTTATTTAATACTTTGTTCTTTGCATAGTTGAATGTGTTGATAACAAAATCACACAAAAATGTCAATAAAAATCAAATGTATTAACCCATGGAGTTCTGGATTTGGAGTCACACTTAAAATTGAAGTGGAAAACACACTACAGGCTGATCCATCTTCGATGTAATGTCATTTTAACCAATCAAGGCTCAGTGGGGTGTGTGGCTTTCACGTGCCTGTATGACCTCCCTACAATGCCTGAGCATGCTCCTGATGAGGGGGCGGATGGTCTCCCGAGGGATCTTCTTTCAGACCTGATTATATGGCGCTGGAAGGGGTGGCCTAGTGGTTAAGGTCTTGGACTGATACCAGAAAGACCGGGGTT
>JAOTQW010058173.1:0-29286 GCA_026260075.1 Sisor rabdophorus
TATATATAATCCTGATAGAAATGCAAACTAGATTTTAATTTTAGATTTTAATTTTCAGATTAAAATCTAAAATGAAACCCCTGCTATGGACTGGCGACCTGTCCAGGTACTTCCTGCCTTTTGCCCTATGTGCGCTAGGATAGGTTCTCTGGGGAGAAAACCAGAATACTCTGAGTAAACCCATGCAAGTGCGTAAAAAACATGCAACTTTTTACAGAAAGACCCCTTGCCTGGGAATCAAACCAGGACCTTTTTGCTGTGAGACAACAGTTCTAACCACTAAGCCACCTTAGATGCCACTGCCTTGTTGTAGACATAAATTTTTTTATCTCTATTTTCATCATTTATTGATTCCCTTGTTTGGGGTCTGCTAAAGCCTATCCCAGCTTCCAAATGGCTAAAAGGCAGGATGGGTACACCCTTGACACAGTGCCGCACACACACTTGCACTCAATTTCTGCATTTTCTTTAATTGTTTCACCAAAAGTATGCTTACGGTAGGGGTATGTGAAGGCGGCTGATTCTCTTTGGTGAGCCATCAAGGGACCAGGGGAAAATAGTAGTTCCTACATTTCTGGAAATTGTTTTTATTAAATTGTGTTCACTCAATCAATGTGCAATTTTAATTAGATTTAGTTGTTGATTACAATGAATCTGCTGGCATTTAATAAAGACCCATTTGTTTTACTGAGTCTGTCTTGTTACTCTTCACTGTTGGTAAATGTAAGCTAATACATCACTGTCCATTCTGTGATGTTACACGTAACAGCCTTGTGCTTGATATACTGCACTATATATAAGTGCTTTAAATTTCAAAATAGATAATTTTACTGCAGATTGCATAATGTTTAGAAATGTATATTTGAAATATTCATTCAGAATCTTTTACCTGATCAGTCTTCCTTTAATAAAAAATAAAAGATGTTACATTATGTAATTCTTTTGAGTGTGGGTACAAAGTAGAATCATGAACTGTTTATTCTTTATCTAAACTTGAGCCAGGAAGCTACAATTTAATTTAAACGTATTAAGCTGTGTTCAATCAGATAATAATTACTTTGTGGCCATCTTTTGCTCCCTCCACCACAAAAATAGATGACGTCTGGGAACTTGATGGCCTGAGCATTTTAGTGCTATAATGCGCATTCTTTTAAGAACTCTTTTAATACTCAGTTTTTTTTGCTGAAACTAATTCTGTGATCATATTGTAGGACATTTCTACGTATTATGAAGTAGATGTGAGCCCAGTACTGTTGTATTAAAAGAAATCAAACATATCTTGTCATGTCAGGACTTTTTTCCATGGCAGCATCTTTCCTGGAGACAATCCTGGAAAAATGGCCTTTCGTATATTATTAACTGAAACATAGCGTCAAATAACCTTCCACAAAATAGCTTATTTTTCCCCTTAGGTGTGTTGCATGTGCTCAATCACCTCTGCCCTTTTTGCTGTCTAGTTTGCCATTAGTGTGAATATTAACACCTTTTTAGAAGCCAACAGTTGTTTCCAAGTCAAAAATGGCCATAATGATTAATGAGTCCAGGTGATTCTCAGCCTTCTCTTCTTTCTTTATGCTAATAATGGAGCCCAGACGATTTTTGTTTAGCAAGATAACATGGGAATCTGCAGATTGGCTCAAGGTACCAAACTGTATTTGTTTACCTGTAATCTGCAAAGTTTTTTGATTTTTTTGTTGTGTGAAAAGGGTCATTTGGAGGATGTCTTCCAGTGACAGGTGCTTCATTATTCACACATTCCTGACGCAGCAGCAGGCTGTGACACACATGCTGTTTTCAGTTGTGCACACGACAAATGGACCTCTTTTAAAAGATTTCAAAAAGAAGGAAAAAAATTTGCCTTCAGCTCTAGAATAAATTTGCTCATTGTAAACTAATTTTCCAGTTTATTTTAAATACCATAATTTTTTGCAACCAACTCTCAGTAACATTAAATAACATTTAGACCACTAGTTTGTCGAATCGTTTTCCTGTCAACTTATGCAGTACAGAATGAAAAGTGTATCTCAGATGATTTAACCACTTAAAAAAAACGTCTTAACCTTATCAATCACTATTTTTAGTATAAAAACACAATTCAAATTATCTATAGTAAAAAATATTGTACAATTTGGGACACCTCATATGTTTATATACATTGACTTTTAGTAGAGCTGCTCCATTCTAATTTAAGTGGTCTTTTTTGCATGAATTCCAAATCTCAAAGTAAAGTGTGTGTGTGTGTGAGAGAGAGAGAGACTGTAGTTCAAAATTCTGCTTTGAATGTAATCAGAGCATGGCACATTGGTATCTACGGAGTATGGTGATATGGTGAAAGTCAACCATTCACAATGCAAATAGTACCAAATCTAGACATTCCATCTGTCACAGGACAGAATTAAAAATAAGTATTACATTTAGGTACATGGGATTTATCTTGAAATAATTAATGCTATGAGTATTTGAAACTGTCCTGAACTCAGAGATCCTCCCGTATAGTTCTGGTAAACTCGGAGGTGAGAGCTTGGATCCCCAGACTGAGGGAAACTAGCAGTTTGTATTGCTTTCATTTGCAAACACACACACCAACTGTTGCCACCTTCTCACCAAACTGCTTGTACAATCATTGGACAGTTCTCTAGTCTTGGCCATGGTGGTGAGTTTGGAAACTGATTGATTGCTTCTATGGACAGGTGTTTTTATAGAGGTCCGGTATCTATTAATGTTTCTGCCTTAAAATATCTAACACTCAGTTTTTCTGTTCCAATGTTGACTTGGGCTTGCCCATAAAAGAAATTTTAAAACGAGTAATTTTCTATTTAAGCTTAAAAATAAACTTTGCAGGACACAACGTCTGGTGATGTTGTAACTTGAATTGAATTGTGCTTGTTTTTTCATTTAGGAATTTGACCTAAATTGATGAAATTACAAACCTTTGAATACATGTGTACTATGTGATTACGCTACACAACATGCCAAATCTGTAGAAAATCATCTGCAGCTATTGTGAAAAATTGAGTTTGCATTCATGTTGCTTTTTATGCTTGGGAGTGCCTTTTGTACTATACCATACCACTGTATTGTATTTCCATTTACACCACAAGATCATTTTACTTAAGTTAAAAGTTAAATTAAAGATATATTTCATTTGTGTTAAATTGGGCCTAATGTTCTGTTTTTTTTTTTTTATTACAGCAGCCGCAAATTTGTTTCCTTATTTCTGTTTCCTAAATTATGAAGTTAAGAAAAGGCAGCCACTTCTTTCAACTGATACAATTTTTTGGACAAAACATAGTTGGAGCGTTTTTGCCTTATGAGACATTTTCCAGCAAGTATAAACCGCTCAATAATTTTATTGCCTGCTTTATGATAAGACTCAGGACACTGTTGGCCTTCAGGGTGAAACTTTGATTTTATTTTTGTTGGCGCAACCGTTCATCGTTTCAGTGGTTGAAGAAATTATGGCGATGCAAGTCTATAAATGTTTTGCCCCGAAAAGGCTGAGTAATTAATTTTACAAACAATTCTGAATTGCTATGTGTCTACTTTTCATATAAGCATTTAGGCACTACAGTGATTTCTGACAAAGTTTACATAAACAGCTTTAAAGTCTTTCTACCAAATGAGTTGAAACTCGTTAATGTGGAATATCATGAGCAGGAAGCAAGTTTGTTACTGTACAAACCCTTGTGTAAGTTATATAAGCAATAGAAACACCAATGTCTTAGAATTAGTTCTTGCACCTACACCTGCGCTGTACCTCCTGTCAGAGCCATGCTGTTATTCGGACACTCGCATTTGAGAATCTAACCTGGCTGTAGTAATTAGCCTGTTAATTACCCTCTACCGCTGACTATAATCTGCTCTTTTTTGCTGGATCCCAGACTTCTAATAATTAAAGTTCATATTGAGGTAGACAGCCTAGATAGAAGAATGTGTTCCTGCTGGACTATACTGGAGCCATCATGCTGGCTGTCAAGCCCACGCAGCAATTACACTTGCATAACCATCACTGCTGCACTCCAGCTGTTGGATAATTGTCAATCATCAGGTCCCATTTTTTGATATGAGAGGAAGAGATAAAAAAAGAAAACTGCAATCGCTTATTGTGTCGAATGGATTCACTTCACTTTGCAAGGTTAGTTTGAAGAATGTGATCTGAGAAAGAAAAAGGGAATGTTGAAAATCTTGCATTAAGAACACTTTAATCCCCTGTGAGAGCACTTTCCTGAAGAGGGCTTAGTAATTATCATTTTCACACGTGCAGCCAAGGCTGACTGCTGTATGTTTAGTATCAGACGTCCTGGGAACCAAGGTGTTTTAAAAAAGCAATAACATCACTGTTTGTTTGATTAAACTGCAAATAATTTGATTTAGGTTAAGTCGCAATGTATGGTGGTATAAAAAAATTTAACACTCGTGTTTTATCTCAGTCAGATTGCGTAAACCATATTTCTTAGGCAGCTAAATGTTTTGATTAAAAATGCATGGTTATTTAATTATTAGTCAAAGATAAAAATCAAGAATAGTAGCAAATTGCCAAATTATATATTTTTTTTTAGCAGAAATGCATATATTGGTTAATTTTAATGAGGGATTTAATTAATTGAACCCAAGTGGAGTTTTAGTGATTTTGAACTGAAGTCAATAAAAACTAAGTGTGTTAAGTATAAATCCTTCAACATTTTTTGCTTATTAGGCTTTTTTTGCTTCGTAGCTACATTGTGTATGTAAACTAGCTGTCTCTCTTCTTGAAATAGAGTGAAGATGTATGTACAAAAATAGATGACACTTATTTAACGGTGTACTTTTATATATTTTTTCAATTAATCATGCCAAAATTAGTTTGTAATGCATTTTTTAATGCTCATTTGTTGCAACTTCCAGAATATTTTGGTGTTGTGTCTAATCCTCCGCAATTGACATTGAATTGTCCTTTATCATGTCTCAGTACACAGCGTTTTTTAATGACTGCACATGCTGAGGGCTGTAAGGATTGGTCAATTTTCCTAAGATAAATTATTAATTGTTTTTATTTTGCCATATAAAAATTTTCTTCAAAGTAAATATTAAGCCTATTCATGGCTATAATAACAGAAGTGCCTATTATGTAAAATATCTAAAATTTAAAACAAACTCGCACTAAAAGCTAACTCTGTTTCATTTGATATCTGTCTAAACAGAATTAATTTGTTTTTACTGAACATTCATTTGTTATCTTCCACAAATTGCAAAAAGGAGCATCTAAGTACTGTGAACTAATAAGTTCAGTTTCTATTTAGTTGTCCAATAGTAACGGCCTGTAAAAAGAACCAAATTGGAAAAAAAGGGTTTTTATTTTTAAACAGCATCGCCGCTTTACATGCTTGGTAACTAAAAAGACAACAGGGTGTTTTTTCTCTTCCACACCCTTCCTATATACAGCAAACATGATAAGTGTGGGAACACTTTCAGTGCCGCAGCAAGAAAATGAGTGGGACAGCCTATTTTTGGTCACTTGATGTTTGTTACTTCTACTATTTAGCCAGAATGTTTAAATTAAAGTGTTAAAAGTCGCTGCAAATCAATCAAGTTTTTCCGTCTAACTGTTTCCTGCTGTAAACTGTTTCTATCCTAAAGAGAAAGGGGTCTTTCAAAATTTCACCCCCATCCACAGCACACAGAGGTAAAACAAATGTCCTAATAATCATAAAAATCCCAATACCACTTTAAATAACTTGATCCTTCGAAACATAAAGGGTAGTCCAGGGTTCAGAAAAGCTGTCTATCGTTTGTTTAAGGTTTCTATGATGGTTTTATTTTTAAGATGTATACAAACCTGTGTTTTCTTGCTAGAGTATACATTTTGCAGATATACATTTGGGGTCAAAATCTTGCCAACTTATTCCCTAACGGGTTCACTGGGATCTGCTGGAGCGCACATACACAACCCCACACTCACTCCTATAGGCAATTTAAAATCACAATTCAACCAAATGCACGTTTTTTGGCGGTCACTATCGTTTATCTTCTGGATTGGAAGAGCATGGGTTTGTGGGGGGAAAAAATGTTTAAGCCGAAGCTGGTGGTTGTTAGTTTAGGCTGATGCCAATTGCAGTCCCTGTCCTGTGAATCAGGATTTGCTGCGTGCATCCACAGATATAGTCAAGAGGTTGGTGGAAAGGCATCGCAGAAATAAATGTGTATTTTAGCTCAAATTCTTGGTATATATGGTTGCATGTCAGTGATTTACAGTAACTGAAACTGGTGAGTGGCAGCACGGTCGCCTCACAACAAGAAGGTCCTGGGTTTGAATCCCGGGTACGGGGTCTTTCTGTGCTCATGTTCTCCCGTGCTTGCGTGGATTTCCCCCCGGTACTCAGGTTTCCTCACACAGTCCAAAAACATATGCATTAGGTTGATTGGTAACTTTAAACTGCCCATAGGAGTGAATGTGGGTGCGTATGGTTGTGTGTCTGGCCCTGCGATGGACTGACGACCTGTCCAGGGTGTAGCCCCCTGCCTCTTGCCCTATGTGTGCTGGTTCGGGAATAGACGGGTATAGAAGATGAATGAATGAATGAAAACTGGTGAGCCACTGTTATCACTGAGTGATTGAAGTCATTGTGGTAGCTGTTTCTAATTTAGTTGAATGAATTTCTTAAAAATAAGCATATAGAATTAAATATTAGTTAACCTGTTTAACAAGCAGTTGTGTTATTACACCACCTTCACCATGCTTGACCAATAAGCTTCTAACATTTCTGGATCATAAGATTTATCTGCACACTTTTCTAGAGTTTTTAATTTTAGATTTGTGGCTCACAATTACACTTTTGTAATTTACAATCTACCTTTTTGATTCTTGTGCAGTGTCTTATTATAGGGGTGTGACAAGGCACTTATCTCACAAGACAGGAGTTTCTAGACTTTTAAAAAGAAATTCTCAACATGAGTCATATTTTAGTGGACTAAAAAGAGAAAATGCAAATGCACCAAATGCATCTAGAGCAGTTTCTGCTTGGACATCAACACTGCAACAGGTTTGAACTTTGTGTTGAGCATAGGTGTAAGCTTTTAATTTCTAACATTGTGTGCGTATTGTCTTTGCCTTCTCTTATTCTTTTGTCATTTTCTTATTTTTACTGGGAAACCAAAATAAAAATGTTGCCGGGGCATCTTCTATTGTTACATTCTTACACAACCAGTTGGATCTCACAAGATTTGATGTTTCTCCACTGTTAAACTTTCACCCTTGACCTGTTAAAGTTATTGTATTTAAAGCATTTTAAAGATGCTTTCTTTTCCAAAGCTAAACTGATCCCAACAAAAGGAAACTGCTTGGTCATTTGTTTGGTGTGTTTTTTGCAGTCGATTAGCTTTTAGTAAAGGAAATTAGATTTTCGGACAGACGAAAAATTAAAATGGAATGCTGTGCTGCTGACTAGATTGGAGACCAATGTACTGTCATGTCACAAGCGTGAGTAACTGATTTTATTGACACTATGATTGCTGTTGCTTTCTCTGAAAACAGTTTTTTTATTTTTTATCAGTGGTCGTTTACTTCCAAGACAACAATCACCACATTTAAAAAGAGTAACTCTGGGTCAAGGGGGTCTGTCGGAGCTTATTCCAGCATACATAGGGTGAAAGGCAGGGGTACTACCTGGACAGGTCGCAGGGCCACTTTTACTCACTCCTATGGACAATTTAGTTTTTGGACTGTGCAAAAAAAACTGTAGTACCCGTAGAAAAAACCACTCAAGCGTGGGGAGAACATGCAAACTCGCAGAGTTTCCAAATGTATTTGGAAATACATTTTAAACCGCTACATTATGAAGTTGCACCAATCAGGTGATTGCAACAAGCTATTGTAATAATTGTAAATACGCTAATTGTCCAAAATAGAAAATGATATAAAAGTGTACTTTAGTGATAAAGATTCCAATAGTAAGTTGGTTAAAGATTGCAATAGTAAGTTTAATGCATCTGGGTTTAGCTGATGATCCCTGGTTACTGTTTGAAGTTTTAATCAATAGATATTTGCTTATGGGTAGAGGATCATACGGGACATACATATCGATCAGAACTTGACCTCCAGCTGGGTTTTTTCAGCTTGCTACAGAATCGTCTTCAAAGAGGTTTAAATTGTACACATCTTCGAGGAAGTTTAAATAGGCCAGAGATTCGAACCTGGGAGTATAAAAATAAAAATGTAAAAGGGCAAAAAAATCTTGATTTTATTGCTATATTTTTTTTTATTCAATAGACCCAAGACTTTATGCAGTAAAATACTCTCTCTCTCTCTCTCAACTTTTTTTAACTTATAATATGTCTGCCAAGGGAGGGAGAGGTTTAAGGCATAGAGACTCCTTTGAGGCATATAGAGTCTCTCTGAATGGTAAAAAATTGAAATTTAAAGATCCTTCCAGAAAGGATGAATTAAATGTTTACCTAATTCACTCCTTTTTACCATTCAGAATAAAGAATCCAACAATGCTGTCATCTAAGGTGCCTGTAAGACACCACTGTGTCCGAATAAAAACAGTGGGTTATTTCTGGCCCCTGATTTTGCAAGGCAGTTCATTGAGGGAATACAATTAGTGACACCCACGAGATGATTAAAGCGATTGGGGGAAAAAAATTCCTGGTTCTTTCAGAAAGAATCCACATTTCCCGTTGGGCGCAGTATGATAAGGTGGTGCCAAACCCTGACGTGTTGAGCGATGCCTTGAATTAGCTCAACTTAATCAGCAGAGATGCTAAGCAGAGATGCAATCTGCTTCCTTGAGCCTGGGGATAAAAGCCAGCAGGTGCCTTTGTGCAAGGCTGATAGAGATGGGCTTGATGAGATGGAGGAGGTGGAGTTTAATGGATTAGTTCTTTAATGTATTAGCCTTAATTTTTCTTAGCATTACTTGTATAACTTCATAAACTGTGCAGAATTTTTTTAATGGACTCAAAACATTTTCTTAATTCATCATTTAAATCCAATTTATGTTTTCCTTTCACATACGCTAGATTGAAATTTTGTGGTCAGCTGAGCTTCACAAACGCATGCAATTACAGATTTATTTCTGTAAGGCTTCACTCTTAAAAGATCATGTACAAGTACCGATGTTATCTCCTTGTACTCGCCAATACAGACCCTGATACTTGTATTATTTTGGGATAAAGAATCATTCCTATGGCTCTCTGGTTATTTCTTTTATTCTTGACTTCCCAAGTGTTTTTGGTAAAGTCAGTTGCCGAGTGCTAACTTTGCTGCTAGCAGAAATCTAGTCTGACATGCGTAGATTGTTACCTTAATTTTGAAATGTTTCTACACCGCTGATTCTGACATTCTGTCACTGCTGCTTAAGTCTCTGTGCACTGAAACTTTGCAAAGTTTATCACAAAATGTATCATTTTCTGTATCAGTATTTTTACGAGTAGGAGTACATGAGTTCAGTGTCTGGTTTGATACTGTATCTGTATATCTTTAGTATTGTAAATGAGCTAGAGAAAAGCATGGCACTAATTCAGATGCTGAGAAATTCTTAAGACTAGTACACTAATATGCCCTAGACAGCAGGGTTACAAAACGCTATGCGCTATCTGCAGTCTCCGAAGTATCTGAGTATCTGGCCTGATGTGCTTTCCCTGGGACAGGGTGTAGTGCTTCCATATTGTTTTAGTGAGTCGTGTTTATGAAATCTTTTTTTTTTTTTTTACCACAGCCTTACAAACACTGTTTTCCCCACCATTCCATAAATACTATTGGACTCGAAGCAGCTACACAATACGATACTTTTTGAGTTAACATGTAGGTTTTTTGGCAGTGTGTACTTTTTTTTAAATACCCAGCTGTTATTAAACTGTCCTCAGACTGTTTTGCGTAAGTTACCCAGACCGGTTCTTTGTCACATGACTCGCCCGCAAACACACCCCATGTACATTTTCTAAGCTGACTCCAGTAGGTTGAAAACATTGCAACCAAACTCTTTTCCTTACGAGCTGCTCCAGACAACAGCTCCCAGTCAGGGCGAGAGGCCACAAGCAAAGACAGCAACATGTGACTGTGGCTCTGTGCCAGAATCCAGAGCAAGAAGGGCTCTTTGTTGGAGACTCCCTCTTGCTGCTTTTTCCACAACCGAATTAAGGCCAGCTGCTAATGTGGGTTCCTCATGTGACATAACCACCAAGGATGAATTAAGCCACGATTTGCACAACATTTGAAAAGAAACGCTGCATTCTATCCCACTAATTGACTGAGAGAGATTCTGTTAGGTTATATGAGCCCCAGTCTGTTTTTTTTTTTAAATATATTTTAAGTTCCACTAACTTAGGAACTGAAGTTTGTTCTCGCAAATGTGTTTTGTCATGAATGGAAAATAAGAACAAATTCAGCAACAGTCATCTGAATCTTAGTCATGCACTTCCTTATAGGAGCGGCTGCGCTTTAGCAAAATTTCCACGAATACTTTGAAATTTTTAGCATACCATAAATACTGTTCCACATTTATTTACAATGTAATTAAACCTAAAACTGTTTTTATTTTTGAGTAATTGGGCAAAATGGTGAGGTAAAGTGGTCCTGATTTCCTGGTAAAATCCTGTGTGACTGAAACAGTTGTTTATTTACTTAACAGCCGTCTGTGTCTTGCATAATTGTTAGAATAATAGACTTGAATAAAATGTAAATAATAATGATACAAGTTGGTGAAATGATGGTGGTGTAAGTGGCGATGACTGAAGCGTCCACACAGGTCATCATTTTTAATTTTTTTTAGACTTCAGCTGTATTATTTTAGAAAAATATTAATTAAAATTTTGGTAGAAGTACCGCGGTATAATACACCATATTCTAAACCTAGATGGTCAAGAGAACAAATAAAAGCTGTGCAATATTAGAGTTAAATGTGATCAGTATTATCATGCTAAATAATGCAATATTCAATATGCAATAATTATTTTTGTTTCATATAACCAACAAATGATTCTTCAAACGAGTTTGCCAAATTGTGTTTTGGAAGTGGTAGCAGAGTGGTTAAGGTGTTAGACTGTTAATTTGAAGATACGTTTTTAGTTCCAGTTACCACTGTTGGGCACCTTTAGCAAGGCTATTAACCCCCAATTGCTTAGTTGAGATCAAAGTCGCTCTGGATAAGGGCATCTGCCATATGCCGTAAACATTTTGTTTTGAAGTGACGGTAAAGATTTGCAGATGCCTTGGGCAGATCAAAATTACGTCATTGAAAAGGCTTTACAGCTTGTTAATAGTTTTGCGTTGAAGCATGTAGATGCATATCCTTACTTACCTCCGAATTCTGTATATTGTACTACTCCAATTAAGCCAAAAATGTAACTATACACTATTTGTAGTTTTAAACTGGTTAATTATCGCAATCTACTATAAATTTCAATCATTTAAATATATTGTGCAATCCTATTCTTAAGTGTGGTTTAATTATAGTCGATAATTAAGCATATCAGGGTTGGATGGTATAGTTCAGATGCACTTTTTCTTATTTCTTTTATTTTGGCTCTTCATCTGTTTTTGTCTTTTCATCTCTCTGCTTTTTTTTGTTGTTATCTAATAAGCTGCTATATAAATGTCTGTGCTTCAGCTGCCCTTTTACTGAAGGCACAAACCCACAGATCTCTTTGTTTAGACTGTCTGTTTACCCCCAAATACCCTGAAGGAGACCAATGATAACGGAGAATGATGTTCTTGAAAGTTTGCATTGCAATTTCCATTGTTGCTCGACGTGATAGTTATTCAGATAAAGCATCAAGGGCAACATTTCATGACAACGGCACAGAGTGGACATTATTCAAGCTGTGGCAGTCTGGCTTACAATGTGAATTTGCATAGGCTTGTCTGACTGATACAAGGCTCCTGATAGAAACTGGTATCTGTATCATGCCCATTGCTGCGCTCATGTACTTGTATTTATAACTTCCAATAGCAACATAGCTAGAGTAGGATTTTTGGGTTTAACCAAGGCAGGTCAAAATTTTTATTGATCAGGACTGGGATTATTTATTTATTTTTTTTATTTGGTTTCTTTTGCTATAGTGGGGCAAAATTTTTTTTATATTTTGTCAGCCACCAATTGTGCAAGTTCTCCTACTTAAAAAGATGAGAGAGGCTTGAGATTTTCATCATGGGTATACCTCAACTATGAGAAAAAAGGAGAGAAAAAATCCAGATAATCACACTGAGCAACACGGAGTTTCAACTTCTTTCAAAGATTTACTTTCGGGTTGGGATCTGGAGACTAAGCCAATCCAGGACCTTGAAATGCTTCTTACGAAGCCACTCCTTCGTTACCCAGGCGGTGTGTTTGGGATCATTGTCATGCTAAAATGCGCAGCTACGATTCATCTTCAATGCACTTGCTAATAAGAGTTTTTCACTTAAAATTTGATGATACATGGTCCTATTCATCCTCTTCTTCCCATAGATCAGTTGTCTTGTTCCTTTGCAGAAAAACAGCCCCAAAGTATGATGTTTCCACTTCCATGATTCACAGTAGGTATTGTGTTCTTTGGATGCATCTCACCATTCCCTTTTCTCCAAACATGACTGGAAGAGTTTTTACCAAAATGTTCTTTTTAGTTTTCATCTGACCATCTGACATTCTTCCACTCCTCTTCTGGATCATTCAAATGCTCTCTAGCAAACTTTAGATGGAGATTGAGGAAGATTCAGTGGTCTTGTATGTCATTTATTTTCTAATAATTAGTCCCACAGTTCTTCACACCAAGCTGCCATTAATACAGGTAACAAGGGGAGAAAAAGTAGCCTTTTAGAGAAGTTGTCACAGGTCTGTGAGGGCCAAAAATCTTGTGTTGTGGCGAAATACTTATTTTGCACCATAATTTGAAAATAAGTTCTTTTAAAAATTAGACAGTGTGATTTTCCGTTTTTTTTCTCATTATTTATACAGATGACTTCCGTGATATGTTTTTTATGGTAGTGTGTTATTCTGTCCTATAATATTATTACATATGTAAATTATCTACATTTATGTTTACGTTAATATTGACTTCTTTCAAAGACACAGTAAATTCTAAATGGAGTCACGACCCACACAGTTTTGGGTGTGTCTGAGCCTGTAGGGAGAAGGGACAGGAGCAAGAAAAAAAAAGGAACGGAAGCGCTTGATGAGAGTGGAAAGTTTTTCAGTGTTTTTCCTTCTCTACAAATTTCCTTCATTCAGGCAGTCTGAGTGAGTTGTGTTACATCAGTTTAACAGAAAACTATAGAATGTGAATGTAAATAAGTCAGTAAACTTGAATTGAATTGTTTGGAATGGTTTTATTTGCTGTGTTTCACATCTTTAACAGAATGCAACCTGGCACACAGAAAAAATCAAGTGGTATGCTTGGAATTTATGCCTTTTATACATGCCTTATGAGACTGTGTTGGGTGAGATCACTCACTCACTCACTCATTGAGTTTTTTCAGAACAGTATAATCCAAATGAATAACATCTTGGAAAACCCTAACTAGCCAATAATATTTGCTTGAAAATTAAAGCATTCCCGTTTTCTTCTGACTAAAACGAGGAAGCACTTCAGGCCTTTTTGTTTTGCCCAAACTGAATTTCAGGGAGGAAAGAACTAATGGTCTGTGAAAATGACTATTAAAAGACTTGCTGTGCTAAAAGGAGCCAAAAACTTTTTACTCTGCTTTAAGCCACACTAAACTGAGGCCTTGGCGCTATTAGAGCTAGCGAGTTGAGCGTTAAAGCAGGGATTCCCTGTTAATACACACACACACCAATGCTTTATTAATAGCCCATGGCTTGCCTCAGGACATGTCTCACTTCCATCTGACTGCACAATCACTAGAGCTTGGCTTCCCCAATCTCGTGTCTCAGTCAAGTGATTTCGTAAAAAAATTCAGCTGTGTGCATTTAAACTACATTGACTGCATCATAAATTTATTTGATTTTAGCATAAGTCAGTCCTTCAGAATTCTTAAAAAAAGCATGATTTGAAGGCGCAATAGTTGGTTGTAGGAAGCATTTGTTTGTTCTGCTTGTTGAAAGTTATTAAACATTCTAAATGTATTTATTCATGTATTTTTATATATCCTGTGTCACTGGTAATCTAGTCTGTACATGTTAATGCGTTCAGTAGACGTGGATTTGGATGGCAAGTACTGCACATTTAAAGCATTGCATATTTTTTAATGGAATTTGAGAAAAACGCTGTTGCTGTAAAATCTAACAATATAAAGCAGTGTTTTTTAATTATATCAGGGTTTACGAAGTTTTAAAAATTGATATGTTTAGACTATAACATCACTGGTGTTGTGCTGAGCTTTTTTTTTCTTCAGTGTTTCATCTTATTGTCCCGTATGCTTGGTAATTAGTGAATTATTCATTTATCTTCTTTAACAGTTTATTCCCTTATTCAGGGTCACCTATCGCAGCTGTTTCTAAAGTTAGACAGGTTGCCATTCCATCACTGGGCAAAACATACACTCGCACTCACTCCTATGGACAGGTTTTCACCAATCAATGGAACATTATATTTTTAGACTGTGGGAGAAAAACCTGAGTAAACCTGCACAAACACTAGAAAAACTCCACACAGAAAGGCCCCTGCCTGGGAATCGAACCCTTGCCTTCTTGCTGCAAGGCAACAGTGCTAACTGCTAAGGTACCTGCTTTTATGACATTTAAATTTTAATAGATTATTTTCTAAATTCTGAAAGATTTTTACTGCCTTTTATATTGGAAACTATTTAGGATGTTAAATTTTCCTAATACCTTTAAAAATATACCCATCTTTGACAAAAAACTTGTGTTTTTTCTGAGACAGCTGAAGGCAGCCAGGTGTAAACTGCTGTTCATAGTAGCAGTCTGTCCTTTTCCAAATGCAAGTAGAGAGACAGAATGAAAGAGAGAGAGAAATTAAAAGAAAAAAATAGCATTAGAGTGCATACAATGGCTTTTTTCCCCCCTCTTTCTTGGGTGTGATCATTGAAGCTGAGCTTCTTTATTTTTTAAGTTGTTAATCCATGCTCAAATTCTGGCTAATGCAACCTTTCAGTTGTAACCACCTCACAACACACCCATGACACTCCCTGTTCATTAATAAATGTGTCCTTTGTTTTCCCACCAGCTTCATATCTGACAGTAAAAACTGGTAAGTTCTTGGACTATTCTGATTTTGAGGAAGAATACAGAAAAAAAAGTGTCTGAGGTTATGTGTAGCCATGTTTGGTGTTTTTTTGCAATCACTAGCGCGGGTATTGTAAGCCTCAGGTCTGTGCATGTGAGCAGCAGTAAGGCAAGCAAATATCTCGGTAATGGAAAAACAGAAGGCACATCTGGCTCATGCAGTTTGTCCTTGTGTTTGGGCTTAAGAGTAATGGAAACCATCACAGGAAAAGTATGGATAGAACAGTTAAATCTTAAATGCACATACAGTAATTGTATTCCTGCTGTAGCATTGGTGTATTGAGTGTTTTGTGCAGTAATGATATGGGTTTTGGCATCACTGGGTTCATGTATGTTCTTAGAACATTTATTTTCCATTATTGGCTACTAATCTCTTCCTTCCCTTTCAATAAAATTTAAAAATTTGAAATTGGATAATTTTCCTGATCTTTTTCTCTCAACTGTGGTTGAAACAGAAACAATTGGTGTTTGGTGTGGAAAAAAGGAGCTGGATTGGTATTGAATAGGTGTCTGATAGCCTGCAGTAAAGCTGAGCGGTGAGAGATTTTTCAGGCCTGACTTTGTATCGTAAGCAATTTACTGATTTATTTGTAAAAGCACTTTTGGTTACGTACAACGTTCTCAGAAAGATCATATTATGCTTTTTAGCAATTAAGGCTTACAATTCATTTGTATGGCAGCGCGGTGGCAAAGTGGTTAACACGGTCGCCTCACAACAAGAATGTCCTGGGTTTGAATCCCGGGCATCACGACACATCAAGGCAACATATGGAACCACTGGTGCATTCTGTCAAATTTCTCTCATTCTCTCATACATAGGAAACACAACATGACATCATAGCTACAATGTTAATTGAAATAAAATTAACTGAGCTTATGGTTTTAAAGTTACGGTTTTAAAGAGGTTAGTATTCTCTATAAATATTGCTATACTTACTGTACTATAGTATTTTATAGTTACTGTAGATGGCTTTATTATAGTATTGTATTAGAATGAGATCTAGGTGGTCTAGATCTAAGATGTTGAGGCTTCCTTTGGATTAAAGAGGTTGGGCAGGGTTAGTGCTGGGCAAATCAGAGCTACAGCTTATGTTATACATTTTTTGGACAAAGACATGGAAGACGGACTGAGATTTGTATTTGTGCAGAAGAAGGAGAAGATACATATTGGTAGGAGGTTGATGGACAAGGAGCTGCAGGCAGGGGCAAAAAGGAAGGCCAAAGAGGAAGTGTATGACTGTGATAAATGAGAACATGGTGTTATTGGGTGTGTGTAAAGAGAATGCAGGGGATGGGGCTAGCTGGAGTCTGATGGTTTTCTGTGGTGACCCCTGAAAGACAGCTGAAGGGGGAAAAAGAATGTTAAAACGTTTTATTCATGTTCACACAGCTGAACCGTTGTCACTAGTGCTTGGAATAAATCATCTTCAGACAAATTAGAAAAGGGTCTAGGTCACAGGACACAGCCTGACAAATATCAACTGCTAGTTCTGCTCATCTGCATTTGCGATGATTAATTAGCAGGGTGATAAAAATTATTTAGCAGAATTTACATTGCTATTTGTTGAGCCAAACTCAGCAAGAACAAGTACAAAATAATCAAGGCTTGCACTAAAAAATTTTGATATCTGTTTATTACAGCCTTTTTAATTGAGTCTGTCTTGAATGAGGAGTTGGAATGGCAAACCCTTGCAATTTTAAGATAAACCATCATGCCTTGCTTGATTTTGCTCCTTTTGCTGTTATTTAATAGTATGACTTGAAGAATGACTGCAACTGTATAAAAATTGTCATACTTGAGGAATGGCCTAAAAGCCTGAGCATCTGTAACATTTACATTAGCAAGGTACAGCCCATCATGTAGAGCTTAATTTTCCCTTATTTTTCAGTGTGGTATAAAAATGGAAGTCAAGTCAATTAAATAAAACTTTTACCTTACATAATATTAGCTATATTTGGGGAAACTGAATCGATTCTTAATCTTCACTGTCTAATTAACTGCTCTGTGAATACTTGTTTACATCTTTACATTTTAAGCATAATCTGAATGACAATATCATCCCATTGATTTTATAAACCGACCAAGTAATTAATTGAAAAAAATAAATAAATAAATAATCCAATGAAAATTTGTTGATGCTCTCTATAAGTTACACCCACTTATTTAAATGTTAAGGTATACATTTAACATATCATTATGGTACTTTGGCAATGAGGATGCAATGTTAATATTTTTGCAGCTTGATAGATAGACAAAGGCACAATTCCAGTGGTACGTCACATTGCATTTCAAATGTATCCCTTAAATATTGTAGTTATTATACAAGTTTCTACCATGACAAACTGATCTCTATACATATCATAAAGGAGGTGCTTAAGAGAATTGGTACAGTTGTATGTTGACCATTTTATAAAGTCGCTCTTTCATTTCTTTAAAAATCTTTTAATGCAACAGTTTAAAACATGGGCTGATTATTAATGTGCTGACCTTGGTGTGTCTTTTGTAAAATTCTTCTTCAACCTGGAACTCTCAAAGAAGCTGGCTGTTTCACTTGTATTTACCAACAGCAGGGAAGGAAAAATATCTGCCCTGTTTGCTGTTGTATGAGAGTGTATGAACCAACCCCTAATTCCCTGGTGTCATAGTCATAAGAGAAAGATGTTACTTTCTAAGATGCTTCTTTAATGAACTCGGGTTATACAGTAGCACAGACATTTGAGTTCTTATTTCAGTTTGGCAGTGACATCCACAACTGTTATATCTTGCCTTCCTGCTGCATTCCTGTGACTAATAGGAGTAAAACAACAGCATCAGGAACGCCACGAAGTAGTGTCAGCTGTCACAAATTATCCCCCTCCTCCGAATCCTCCTTTACCAGCTTCATGCACTGGAGGATGCGATAGCTTGCTAAATGCACTGCTAGCTTTGTAGAACGGCAGCTGCTGTTTGGTTACTCAGTCAATAATAGTTAAGAAATTCTCTAAACATTATGCTGATACTAAATTTGTTAATGCAAGTCAGAAAGCTGCAATGATGGTTTCAATAATTATTTGTAGCAATGTGTATTTTCATGTTTTTACATTCCATCTTCAAAGCACAACTTTAAAATGAGATCTGAAAGGCATGTGAATGCAGTAATTACACTTGCTCTGAGGATAGCAGGTAGTCTACCTTTAGCTAGCTAAAAAAATGCCTAAATTTAAACTTTCTATAGTGTGTCTTTATTCACAACAAAGGTTTCCACAACTGAGGTTTTAAAATTAAAAGCTGTGCCACTTATTGGCTTCAGCAACTCCCTTTATAAATACAGCAAGCTCAGATTTAGTTTAGGCGTATTGTAAAATTATACTTACTATACCACTGCAGCCTTTAAGCAGAACATATGACGTTGAGACTAATTGCAAAAAAACAAGTTGTCTTATGGCTTCTGGAACTGGACCTTTCTTCTTCATCCTGATGGTTTACTCTATATCTGTATCCGTAATTGCATTCTGCCCTGCTGCTTTTTTTGGTAGTCTAAAACACTTCTAATGTAATTTCCATGGTTCAGGTAGTGAATGGGTTCAACATGTTATTTATAGAAAGGAATCTGAAATCAAAACCAAGGTCAGTTCTGGTCCTGCTATGCGTTTCCTTTCAATAGTGCTTCTTACACTCTTTTCGGTAAGCCCCCCAGTGCTAAGCTTCCCTTTCACACTATACCAAGGCCATAAAACTTGTTGTCTTTTTCCCTTCCTTTTTCCTTTCTTTTAACCGCCCCATTCTGTATCCTTAGTCATATTTCTTTCTTTCCCACTAGTCAGAGTCTGGGCATCAGATTCTCTGCCACTGTGAACGATTGAGTAATCCAGCATGCAACAAGAATAGCAAGATACGCATCATTGATAAATAATTATAGTGAAATCAATCGGCTACCTGTAACTTAATTTATATGAGTGTCACGTTGTAACATTAGAGCAGACTGGTCCCTTCTTTCTTGTCTTGTTCACCTGGCATTTCACTTTAGTAATGCTTTCACCAATGCCGTTTGAAAATTTGAAAGATGCTGAGACGCACCAGTGACATCCAACATTAGACAAAATAATAATAAATTTATCTAAGTAAATAAGGGAGATTTGTGCTAGTATTTATTCAACATCAGTTAACTTTTAATTAAAAGTATTTTATTTTGTTAAAAAAATTATTATTCAGATTATTTGCACTATTCATTATATGCACTATATTTAGATAAATGTTGGTTTACCAAATGTCCTGGTTTTCGTATTTAATGAATTAAGGATTAAGGAACAGTAAAAGAGTGGAAATCCTGAAGAATTTAACTTGGCTATCACAGCTAACAGACCCACACCATCATATTTTTTACAGTGCTGTTTAGTCACTGAATGACTGCTTTTATTTTACTTATAGATATGGGAATGATTTCTTTCTATTATGATTTCTCTCTCTCTCTCTCTCTCTCTTGGTTATGTGTAAACTTACAATAAACTTCTCTCTTAAATTTACATTTATGACATTTGGCAGATGTCCTTATCCAGAGTAATTTACATTGATCTCTTTTATATTACTGAGGCATTTGTGGTTAAGGGTCTTGCTCAAGGTTCCAAGAGTGGTAATTTGGTCATGCTGGCAATCAAACCTGATCTTCCAGTCAGCACTCCAACACCTGCGCTACGTCTTTCCTGTTGTATTGTACTTACAATACAACTTGACTATCTAAAAAATTCACTATCTATTAATCTCTAACTTATCTATTAAATGTAGTGTGTGAAATTTTTGAGATTAACCTACAAAACACTACATTTTGTTTCAGGATCAGTCTTGTATTCTGTCAGCCCTGTCTGTTTAGGATGCAGTTTTTCACAATTAGATTGATTTCCCAGGTCTTGTGTGGTCTGGACAGTCATTGTGAGGTTTGACTTATGTAGTAATTAGGCTATGGGTCAGTAATTCTTGCAGAGACTAGCACAAATGAAAAGGGAAGTGAGTCCTGTGTACAAACACCTTGCTCAGTGCACTATGACTCATTATAGAGGTATTATGCAATCCCTCAGTGTTAGGGAGTTTCTCCTTTTTGTGTGTGTGTGTGTGTGTATGTGTGTGTGTGTGTGTGTGTGTGTGTGTGTGTGTGTAGGTGGGGTTGGTGCAGAGAGAACTGCCAAGCTGCGGGCTCTGCATTCTGCTGCTTTAGTATGCAAGGCAGGTGTGGCTGCAGTCAGAGAAAGGCAGGGCACAGGCAACCGCCCACACAAAAACATTCACACATGTATGCACAATTCTACAATTAGCTTTTTTCACTATTGGCCAATTTACTTGACTCTGCTGTTACTTTGTATTCTTTTATTTTCATTTTACCCTTGTTTACTCTGCCTTTTTCCCTTCCACCCCCATTCAGTGTCTTCAAATCCAGGCTGCCATACTGCTGCAAAACTGACATCCACTCCTTTGCTTTAACTTAAGCCCTCTCTTCTCTCTGTTATCCATACCATCTTTGTTTTCATCTTTTGGCATTTAGATTGCCATTGCTTCGATTTTTGTTACCCTGTTTGCTGATTGACAGACAACAAGAATAGGCTTTTCTTCACTGATTGGAATAAAAAACCTCACTCCTCAAAAATAACCAATCTTTTTTAAAGCAAGATCTGCAGCAAAGGTTTTTTACACATAAAAAAATAAAAAGGAGGTCCTTGTCAGGAGTTGCTAGTCAGGCAGCAGCTCTGGTATTTTTACCACACACTTGTGCTTGCGTGCACACATGAATACACACCTGCCCAAGCCATGTTTGTTAAAGGCCTTTTAGGACCAATTCAATAGAGGCTGCGAACCATCATCAATTATTTATTAAGTGCATCTGTTCATTTAATTGATTCTTCTCCAATGACCTAGTGCATTTAGCTGTTTTCATTTTTTATATTTCCCTACTGATGCCTGTCAAGAAAAAAATAGAGCCCACATCCCAGACTCGGGGTTAAAATAAAATTATGTGCAGAAAAGGCTTGCTCGATTTTGGACAATTAAACATGCATTTATTTATTTACTTATTTTCTGCACCAGCATAGCGCCACAGTGCCACTTTTGCCTGCAACGTCTAAAGTTACAGATGTAGACTGATGAGTCATCTCATAAAAGGAGTAAGAAAATGCAGTGAGTGAGAGAGAGCAGCCTTGTGCAGCGCTAGCAATGTGGAGGTGGATCCAGTGCCGTAAGACCCACCTTGGCAACTCCAGTGCAGAAAAAACGAATGAGCAGATGATTTACATCCACTGCCAACGAGCTCCAGCTCATGCTCTTTAATCTCGGAACAACGCTTCCTTCTCTCTTGTTCATTCCTTTATTTTCACTCCCTCATCTCTTTCTGCCCCCACACTTCATTCTGGCGCCTTCGGTCCATGTTGCATCGCAGCCATGTCAGTTTGTTGTAGTTACAGTATCTCGTTGCTCTGTTCTCAAAACTGTTAAGGAATAAATACTGTATATAATGTCTGTTTTAATTAGTCCTTATTGAATAAGTACTGAATATAATGTTTCTATTAAAATTACTATAAATATCTTTTTGCTCTGGTGAGAAAAAATTAATCATTTGTCTGTCCACCTCTTGATTTGTCTATTTATTTAGCCCTTTTTTAAAACAGAAAACAGTTCAAACACACTTGATGAAAAGTGCATCATTGACATCAATGATAAAATATTTACAGTTTGGTGCATTCTCTGCTTAAGCTATTATACTGTATATTGCTAGAAGTTTGTGGTCACCTGACCGTCAGATCATATGTGGTTCCTATAAATGGTGCTACAAATATTGAAGCGCACAGTTGTCTAGAAGGTTTTTGTATTTTGTAGCATTTTATTACATTATATATATTACATTATAGTATTTGATTTCCTCATTTTATACGATTTCCTCCTTTTACATTTGTCTTTTTTTCTTTTCTGACATTAATGAGGGTTTTGCTGCATAAATTTATAATTATCATTGCCCAATGATACAAAAATAACCCCAAAAATTCTAATTTGTCATTTGACGAGGGACACCTCTAAATAATAACCCGCGAATAAAAGGAAAAGGATAAAGTACAAATAAGATTTAAGCATGCCTGTTCTCAGTATAAACATGTATGTTAAATAGTTAATTGGAGGCCATGTTAAATATAGCATTTAAAAGTTAAATATATAATGTGTAAACAACTTAACATTTTGTAGATTCTGGAAGACATGAGTAAAGTCAACCTCAACCAAGATCATTTTATTCATCTGAAACTGGAACTTATCTTTCCCTTAGGGAAAATTGAATACTAGTGGTCCGCTGATTTTTACGTTCAAATGGCAAAAGCCTTTGTTATTTAGAACAAGGGCTTTTGCCATTTGAATCTAAAGAGAACTTACCTTCCTGTCAACATATGTATATGTATACCTCTGTGCACCCTGTTTGCAAAGGCTGGATCAAAACCGAGCGACAAACCGTCTGCTGGAATCGACCACAGGAGTCAAAGTCTCTCAAAGATGACATTGTGTTCATAGTACTTTGGCAGGTAGGATTATGGCATCATTTGATTCTGGTGTATTTTGATAGTAAGACATAGCTTATGTAGTTTTTGTACCTTTTATCAATTCGTAGAAGTTTATATGCATGTCCTGTAATACATTACTAATCTGTAGTAATGCTATCATTGGTCTTCTAGACTGTGTTCATTCATGGGTTCAGGCAGTGTGACTTTTGACTGCGTTTTGCATAGAGGGTGGGACTTATACTCTTTAGTGCTCTCAGACAACAGGTAGGATTTTCTAATATCTAAGTTCTATTGCACATTTACGCCTTTGCATTTACATTTCTAGCATTTGATAGACACCCTTATTCGTAACGACTGGTAGCCCGCTCACCATGGGATACTGTAAACAGAAACGTTTTTGACCTGGAAATTTATTTATTTATTTTTACATTAATTATAAGAATTTTCAAACTATGTAATAAACTTTATTAAGACTTTAGTCATATCAACTTATGGAAAATGTGCATCTGCTTTAAAAATCATTTAAAAAAAGCAGAAACATCAAGTCACATATTACTACACAAGTCCATCGACTCCTGGCTTCTGTATTGTAAGTGATTGCTTTTAAGTATGATCTCAGGTTTCTGTGGAGGCTTGGCAGCTTCAGATTGATGCATAAATATGCATAAAGAAGTTTACGTGGGAAGCGCAGGAACGTCCATTGCTCACTCCACTCCTCATTTGCCCTCGCTGCGCCAACTCTCTCTGCGTGGGCTTTTCAGCATCACACAACTTTATACAAGGCTGGTGTCAAAAAGTTCACAGAAATGAGCACAGGCTGTCTGTCATGCAGCTGTAACGCTTGGTTAAATGTGAAGATGACTGAAGGCACCCAATTAAATTAATGTATAACTAGAATTTTTAATGTTTATGGGTTTTTTCTGATTTGTAAAAATATTAAATGGAGTGTTGAGCTGCTGTTAGAAAGATTATGGGTTTAGTTCCCAGCACTACCAAGCTGCTACCCCTGAACAAGCCTCTTAACCCTTATTTTGCTTCTAAATAAGTATATCTGTCAAATGACAATTCATTTGGTTAAACATGGTCTCAGCTTGAATTAAAAAAAACGTGTACATGTATATCTCTATGGTATATGAATTACCTGGGAAAACAAGGAATAAGGGGTTGATGCATTCTTATTAAGAGACTAGCTACCTGTGGTATCTGACCTGCCACACCCACATTTTTGGTCTTTTAGTGAACGAGGCTTTCATAAGCTGCTGGCAGAACAGCTATTTTAAAATAGAGCTATAGATTTATAAAATCTAACAATTTTCAGAACATTTTTACTCATCCTGACAACTTTCTTAGTAATTTCCTAAAAATGTCAATTTTTTTCTTATCAACTTGACTCTTCCTTATTCTAATTTTTCCCATAATTCGATTTACTAGAGTGTCTTTTAATATCACAGATAGGATACGGACATCAAGTTCCAGCAATATTTGACAAAAAGGGATTAATTGTATTTGCTTTATTTTAGATATTATGTAAAACTGAAGAATTTTTGCAATTTATTTTTTATTTTAATTCGAAGTGATATGTAAACCTGCATTACATAGTTTCATTATGGTCCGGGTGCCAAAAAAGCTTTTATTTTCCATTTTAAAGCAATCAGTTACATTGAGTTTTTGTTCGGGAACGAGTTAAGTGTTTTAAAAAGTTGTCCCATTATTAACACTGATTTCATGTTGCGTAACAAGACACTAAACAGTTTGCGCAAAATCCCACAAGAATTTCAATCATATCGGTTTTGTTGATTCAATCTGATCAGTCATGTGCAGCGTTGTGCAAAAGACGTCAAATTGTGCATAACTATCCAGTCCATTAGCATTAGTTATTACTATTAAAGTTAGTTTAGTGTGTTGTTGAAGCATAAAAAAATAGTGTAAAATGGCAGCCTTCATTTATCTTTCGGCTGCTGTATAATAATATTCTCTGCCTCACTGATTACTCGGTTTCCAGTTCCACAGTTTAGCTAAAAACACATTTACACTTTTTGATGTTTAAAAATGCTTGTCAGACTGTACAGTCTTGATTCCTGTATCACGCTGTCTGATCTAAATTGTCATAATGTCAGACTATATGTCAGTCAAAACACCAAAAATTGAAGAAGAAAGGAAAACTTATTCAATTAAATCTGTGAAATGTTTAGTAAACAGCGTTTTCTCACTGAATAGAAGCTAGTAGCAAACGAACAGCAACAACACGTCTTAAATATAATCATGTTATCAAAGGAAGCAAAGTGTTTCTCTTTTTGTCTTTTTGTCTATCATTGGTCTATCATTGGCCTATCATTGGTCAAACTAGCACTCAAAGAGGACAGATTTTTGTGTGTGTGTATGTATTATATATGAGATTTTGTGCACATATTTGTAAAAGGTAATAAAAAGAAGTTATACAGTCAAACTATTAAGTAAATACAAATTTGAGTAAGTATAAAGTGTGGTGTGCATTTATATCCACGTTCAGTTACCTTTAGAAGTAATCTATAAAATGGGCAATTCTTAATTGAGTAGGAATGGGCAAAAAAAATTCAGTCTCTAGATTAGAGAAACTCCAAAATTAACAGCTGTAATTGCAGCGAAAGGTGGCTCTACAAAGTATTGACGCAAGGGAACTGAATACAAATGCACACCACACTTTTCATTTTACATTGATTTTTATTTGCTTAAAATGTTAAATCAGGCAGCATTTTCTTCCTCTTTGCAATTATGTGCTCGTTTGTGTTGGTCTATTACATAAAATAAAATGTGCAAGTTTGTAGCTGAAGGTGACAATGTGTAAATGCTTAAGGGGTATGTTTATTTTTGTATATAGAAGAGATCCTTAAAGAATTTGTCTCACTTGTCTATGTCGAGGTTGAAATTGCGCAGTGTAAAATAAGGTTAAGACACTGCCTTGTACAACCTAGTGCATTTTAGAATTGATGTATATACTTTTTTATTATTACATTTTAGAATTTGACAAATTAAACCATTATCACACCTTTTATGCATTTCAACTGTTGTCCCCGAGAACTGATAGTCCTGAACCCTTTTATGCTTTAGAGATGAATAATGTTACTACTTTATAAGTCTTCTGGTAAAAATGTTTGTCTTAAAAAGCACCTGGTGACACATCTTTTTCACAGTTTAGATTTTAATTTTTTCCCTCTTTTCCCTTGTCAATTTGTGACATTTTCTACAGACATGGCCATTTTGTTCGTGTTACCCGACATTTCCATTACCTACGATTTATACACATCTGTAGATCAGGCTAATGTGTGGGTTAAACTCTATTGATCCAATCTGCCAACTTTGTGTATCACGTCTACACAAATGCATATCCATTTGTCTTAATATGGAGGGATATCTACTGAGCTGTACTGATGGCTTTTCTGTTAAAGAATTGATGGGTAGTGTATTTGTTTAATTATGTCAAGGGTCATGCAGAGGTCAGGAAATGCAATTTAGTTGGTGGTTTATTGTCTTGTGGTATAATGTGTTGCATTATTTATGTGCCAGTGTATTATTAATTCTTAGCCTTGAAGCTTCATAATATATTTTGGGGCATTTTAACAATTTACAAACCAAGCTAAAAAAAGAAGCAGATATTACAGCTATGAGAATATGCTTATAATATACTTTATTTATTCTGTGTATTTGCCCAAAATCAAATATATTTCTAAAATCGCGATTACTCAAGTATATTCTCCAGTGAAAGAGTTTAGAGAAATAAAATACAAACTTTTAAGTGTGGGGAAAAACAGGTAATTCAATGGTGTATATACTTCTCTACACTTTTCCTTCCGTCCTTCTTTTCCTCCCTTCCTTTCCTTTCCTTCCATTTCTTCCTTTATTTAATCTCGAAAGAGAGAAATTGCAAGTTACATAATTCCTTCGCTGTGCCACATTAATTAACTGTTAGCAAATAAATGAATGAATGAATAAATAGTGACCTGAATGTTTGTTGAGGACGTTTTTGGTACTCTTCATTTTTCCAATTATCCTAGGGTAGGGTTCTCTTCAGAACACTCATTGATGCACTCCAAACATTACACATTATCTCCATGGAGCTTCTGGGCTTTGCACATGGTTTAACTTTCAGCACAGTTGGGCAAGGGCCTCATGATACAAATCAGCAAAGGGAAAATTTATTGGATTATGCATGTTTGTCCACTAACAAAGAAATGATTTGAAAGTTAGGTGTATATTCCTACAAAATATATGTCTCTGTTAGCTTTATTTGCTGCATTCAAATATTTTCTGAGACTTGCCTCAGCATGCACTAAGACAATTGGTGTGTTCTAGAAGATGTGTTGTCAGTCTGCACATTTTAATAGCACAATTTGCACAACGTTTTTGAATGGATGTCGTTCAAGGAGATTTGCGACACTTCTGAAGCACAATTAGATTTAGGAATTAATGTCACATTGCACTGTATAACTGGACTGTTTTGATATTTGGAAATGATTGTCTTAATTTTCTTTGCTACAAACACTCCTGACCATGCAGAGATGTTCACTGTAAGACCTAAGCTTAAACCCCTGGAAAAATACCAATCGAAATTAAGGATAAAATGGTTCATTTATCTTCCTATTGACTTTCATTATCACAGCTCTACACAAAGCTTTAAAACAGAGAGGAGTAACGATCAACCTAATTGATCTGCTGATGATCCCTCTCCCCTGTCCCCTGCCCGCTGTTTTCTGTCATCAGTTGATGCATAAATTAAATTATCTAAATGAATCAGACCTTTAAAGCAATGTTTGCAGTTTGGGTTGCAGATACAGTGTTTTCCTGATTATCGCAACTTCTAGAAAACTAATTTTGTTGGGTTTTTTTGCCATGGATAAATGTCCCAAAACAAATCGGGATCAAAATTTAAATCTGCTTAATCAGACTGCCGATCAGCTATCAGTTTATAAAGGACCTACAAATTGGATATATATTTATATCTGTATAGCCATCTTGTGGCTGCCTTGTGAATTAAGTAAAATATTGCCAATTTGGTATCAAATTATAAAGAAGGACGATTCAGCAACAGTACCCACGGGTAAATTTTTCATTTTTTTTTAAAAGAACATAAAATTACATTATTGTAAAGTACAATGTTACAAATTACATGTGGCCAGTTTAGTACAAATAATCAGTATATAATCAGAAAAATATATTGCTTAATCCCTTTATTTTAACTATTACATGAGCTCACAGTTGTCTCTGTGATTGACAGAAGAGATTATAAAGTCCCTCCCACCCAAAGAGCAAGACCAGTTTTGCCGGTTACACACACCTTTGTAAATGGTAAATCTTGAAAACAAAATAAACCTCTCACAGTGAAATAATCCTTTTACGATATTGCTATTATTTCTTTCTTGTCCACACTTTTTTGTTGACTTGTTCAAATTTCACTCTGATAGACAATGAAAATAGACTGGGTAGGCAAATGACAGTTTTAAAAAAACCCCAAATAACTTGAAGGGATTAAAGTGATTCAACTTTAGTAGACAACAAAAATGGAAAACTTCACAATATTTGCAAGTGCTTTTTGAAAAAATTAATTAATAAAAAAATACACAAATTTTGACTAATCAAACAGTTTTACTTGTTGGTAAAATTGTTGCTTTTGCAGTTTCAGATTTTTATTTCATAATGGTTTATATCAAGTCAATAAAAAATATAATGACATTTTAGGGAGCAGAGCATTGTTTTTACCCTTTAAATTTTTTGGTTGTTGCAGATACTCCAAGCTGAAGTCACCCTGCATTTAAAGATGTGGTAACATTCTTATCGTGGACAGCTGTTCTCTTCAGAGTTCCTTCGTCTAATGGTTCTCTTCCACCGTCGTGTCAGACGTCAGCAGCACGCTTTTTTCAGAGCGTAAAAACCCCTCCAATAGTCTGCGACCTTTAAAAGCATTCCTGTTAAGTTGTACTCTTTGTGACCACATCAGAACCCCAGCCAGAGAAAGAAAAGCATGGCTAACAACACTGCAGACCACCCACCTGGGAACTCGGTGGCTGAAGGCAATCATGACGGGGACTTTGGCTGCACAGTGAGGGACCTCCGGGAGCTGATGGAGCTCAGGAGCACGGAGGCGGTCAACAAGATCAGAGACATCTATGGAGATGTGCAGGGGATCTGCCGCCGGCTAAAAACATCTCCTATCGAAGGTAGAAACGCACGTACGCACGCATGCACACACACACACACACACACGCTACATTTAGGCAAGTAATTGGAATTGCAAGTTTGCAAGGAAATTACAAAAATGACTTTTCTACTATTGAATTATCTTTATCTCATTTAAACATTTAAATAACTTAGCAGTTAAGCATCTCAATGACTCAATGGCAGTGCACTGCTTTGACAACAGCAATTTTTTTATTTGGTCTATAAGACAGCATTGCCCCACTTCAATCTTCGCCTACGAACCATGTGAGGTTTTTGAACTTTGCAGTATAAAAGGTTGGATAATTAATATCCTTAGTACACCCTTCATAGCCAAAGGTAATGTCATGCATGTTTGCAACAAAAAAATTGGTAGTACAGTTTCACACACGTCACATTGCATTTATTTTGTGAAGCTGCAGATTTCTCATAT
>JAOTQW010058174.1:0-17386 GCA_026260075.1 Sisor rabdophorus
ACACACACACACACACACACACACACACACACACACACACACACACACACAGGCCATGTCTGATTTAGACATGTCAATAAAGACATTACTTACTGATAAGAAGGTGTATCAGTGTATTCAAGCAGATGCCCGTGTATTATTCCGTTATAATCGTGTTCTTTCCTTTTTGTCTTTTCTCGGTGTCCTTTATTTCGACTCGTTTCCTCTTTAGATGTATCCAGCGAATTAGGGTCTGTTTTATGCAAGCGGCATGGAAACCCAGAAGCATTCAAACCCACATACACACATTCATGGTGAGAGTCGAAGATGGGGAGAGAGAAGAGAGGGAGAGGGAGAGAGAGAGAGAGAGAGAGAGAGAGAGAGAGAGATGTAATGGGGGATGGGGGGATGCCGAAAGAGAAAAAAAGAACAAAAGTAAGGGAGGGGAGGCACATAGGAGCACACAGGAGGAGGACTCTGGTTAAATTCAAAATGGCCTGCTTTTGTAAATATGGTGCAATATAGTTTGCAAAAGCTGTATATTGAATATAATAATGTAGTGCGCCTACACTGGAAATAGAAATATTTCATGGAGTTCGAATTTAAAAACGTCAGGGACTACAATTCCCATTACTATATCATAACGAGAACAAGAAAACTGGTGATGATTTGGATATCATCGCGTCATCAACATGCGCCTACAGTCCAGTTTGGTTTTTTTAGATGCTAGCTAGTATATTTTATAAATGGTTGTAATACACGATAATGCAATGAGGTTTTTTAAAACCAAAAATGTTGCACAACACACTGTATTAATTTTTAGATAAAATATAACTAAATATAGTTATACTGATTAAAGGCTTACACCAAATAACCTTTAACGAACAAGTTTGATATATTCACGTTAGCAATATCGCTACAAGCGTTACAGCGTAAAGGCGCCATCTTGTGTTAAGGTTTTGTTACTGTTGTACTATTTGAACACGTTTACAGAGATATATCCAGATTTGCATAATTCACTCATTCATCTTTTATACTCGCTTACCCGCATCTTCTATACCCGCGAAAGGCAGGGGGTACACCCTGGGCAGGTCGCCAATCCATCGCAGGGCCATACACAACCACACACACTTACATTCACTACTATGGGAAATAGTAGACTGTGAGAGGAAACCGTAGTACCCAGAGAAAACCCACCATGCAAACTCTGCACAGAAAGACCCCGTGCCCGGGATTCGAACTCAGGATCCTCTTGTTGTAAGGCGACTGTGCTAACAACTACACCACCAAGAGTTGCATAATAAATAACACAACTAAAAAGATACTATTTAAACTGTACAGCTTTTACAGGTTGTTTAAACTGAATTATGTTACAGAGTGTGTGTAGTAAAAAAACACAGTGAAAAGAAATCTGGTTAATTTATTCATCTTCTATACCTGCTTAATTCTGAACTCAGGGTCACAGGGATCTGCTGGAGCCTATGCCAGTGCACATAAGGAGAGGGGGTACACGCAGGACAGGTAGCCAATCCATTGTAGGGCCACACACACTCAAAACCACACGCACAATTTAGGATCACCAATCGACCTAATGTACATGTTTTGGGACTGTGGGAGGAAACCGGAGTACCCGGAGGAAACCCACACAAGCGCGGGGAGAACAAGCTAACTCCATGCCCAGGATTTAAACCCAAGACCTTCTTGTTGTGAGGCGACCGTGCGTGGTAATCACTACACCGCTGTGCTGCCTCTCTGAGTATTTCCCTTCTCTCAAATCAAGTCGTTTTCATATGGCTGTTTCAGTGATGTCACACAGACCAGCGGTACCAAATTGGTACCTTTTAATTACATCAGACTAAAAAATATTGTTGGACTGGTTAAAATCTGGGCTGCCATTTAATACAACATAACATGAGTTTATTTGTTTATTAATTCATTTATCTTCTATATCTGCTTATTTCCCTAGCTCTTATTCTCTAGATCACAGGGGTCTGCTGGAGCCTATCCCAGCACACATAGAGCGGGAGAGGAACAACCAAAAACACCCACACTTACTCCTATGGACAATGTAGAATCATCAATCCACCTAATGTACATGTTTTTGGACTGTGGGAGGAAACCAGGGTACCTGGAGTAAACCTACGCAAACACAGGAAGAACATGCAAATTCCACACAGAAAGACCTCTTGCACAGGAATCAAACCCGGGACCCTCTTGTTGTGAGTTGACCATGCTAACCACTATGCCTATGGTTTATTTTTTCCAGTTTAAACAATATATATTTTGGACAGAATATATTTTAAAAAAAATAAGATTGATTACTTTGTGGGTCTGATCGTTTCCATCTGCAGACCCACAGCACTAGTAGTCTGCAGCCACAGAACCAGAAGAGTATGGTAAGTAGTCTGTAATGTATTTGCTGTTATATGGTGACTATTTAGGAGTATTTGGAAATAAACTAGGAATACTGGAGAAGTCTAAGAGTATGGACCTTTCTTGAAATCATAGTTTGGATGGTCATGGAATCTTTGGAAGCTCAAAGTTGAGGAGACGTGGGTGTGAGTCCTTTCCTCAGCATCTTAGCCAAACTGTTTAACTAGAGGGCTGCTTAATAATAAGGGTGAGTGTGATTGAGGACTCTGAGTCAGGTGTGCGTTATTAGTATTCTTGGCAGGGCCACGTCTAGGGAGTATATGTTTGTTCATTAATTCATTCATTTTAAATGTGCACATAGAGCGAAAGGCAGGAAGTACACCCTGGACAGGTCGCCAGTCCATAGCAGGGCCACACACACACAAAACCACACGCACTCACACCTACAGGCAATTTAGAATCAATAATTAACCTAATGCAAATGTTTTTGGACTGTGGTAAGAAACCAGAGTACCCGGAGGAAACCCACGCAAGCAAACGCAAGAAAACGCAAATGCACAGAAAGACCCTGTGCCCGGGATTTGAACCCAGTACCTTCTTGTTGTGAGTTAACCGTGCTAACCATTACGCCTCCAAGCCGGCCCATATGTTTGTTTTGCCCACCCAATCAAAATTTGGTAAAGACATGGGTATACAAATAGGTCTATTGTTGCAGGAAACCGGCTTTATTCCGGGGGAGTGAGAGCAGTGCAATGTCATGTCTGTGAAATAAATGCATTGTGAGTTTTTACCTGAGCTTAAGAAGTGCAAGTGTTACAACAGTTTCCAGCTGTTACTATCTCTGCTGGTATGTTTAATCCAGCAAAACTGGCCAAATTAAAAAGTCACACCAACAAGGTCTGTGGAGGTATAAATATCTTAAGTTGTTTGTTTGTTTAATATTTGTGCTTATATTATATTATATTTACAGTGAGAGAAATTTATTTGATCCCCTGCTGATTCTGTACATTTGTCAACAATCAGTCAATTTTTTTATGGTAGGATTATTCTTACAGGAAGAGATAGCATAACAACAAAAACATCCAGAAAAAAATATTTCAAAAGTAATGAACTGACTTGCATTTAATAAGTAAAATAGTATTTGATCCCCTATCAATCAGCAAAATTTCTGAATGAATGTGTGATTCTGATCTCTTTTTTGCAAGGTTTGACAGGTTTAAAGTGTCTGCCATTAGACACATAGCATATACATTTATTCAAGTCCTACCTGTGGTTATTCCCCAGTAGTGATAATGAATAATGGAAATGAAAACCATTTTGATTAAAGAGAGCTTATGTTTTTAATTCTGCTGTTGTAGGTGGTGCAAAAATCCATTTGTAGTTAATCACTTCTGGGCTTCTTGGATTGACAAGAAAACACGTCGGTTAGCCGATGTGTTAAACAAAGAGAATGAAAATCCTAATTCAGAGTCAAAATCAAAAATCTGCTAATACATGAATGTTTGTTTACAATTTCTTGAACCTCCATATATTATGTGTCCTATATTATGTGGCTGGTATAGCAGAAAACCCTTAAGCATATGCTTATTAACATCATTAATAATTTTGCATGCGGTTTAGCAGCACATGCCAATCTAGGGGCAGAAAGCATTCCTTTTTGTTCATATCACAAAAAGGTTCAGCAGTTTACCAGTACCCACTTAAGAAAATATTACAACTACCAAATCTGAACTGATCTTAAATATCCTTTCATATTTGTAGCATCAGTTTGTAATCAGGAACAGCCCATGTGGAGTCTTGAGGCACAGCGAGGTTCTGTGCATAATACATAAATCCAATAGATAACTTTTAATTTTATTTAATGTTAAAATAGTACTTAAACGAATTAATTTATAATTCATTTATTTATTTATGGGGTGCATGTTGGTTAGATTAGCACTTAGCACTTTCGCCTCACAGCAAGAAGGTCTCAGTTTTAACAACTGGGCAAGGAGTCTTTCTTTGATTTAACCGCAAGCGCCTCCTCTTTGTTAGGATGTCGGTGGTGAGGACTTTGTATTCTTTATGTTGATGCTGATGAATTATTATTATTAGTAATAGTAGTAGTTGTAGTAGTATTTGAATATTCTTAGTTCTTGAAAAAAAATCAAAAAATAATAATAATAGGGCAGTGCAGTGACATAGTGGTTAGCACGGTTGCCCCACAAGGTACAAAGTTCGATTCCTGGGCAAGGGATCTTTCTGTGCGGAGTTTGTATGTTCTCGCCACGCTTGCTCTGGGTACTCCAGTTTCCACCCACAGTCGAAAAAAACATGTACATTAGGTTGATTGGTGACTTTAAATTGCCCATAGCTGTGAGTGTGTGTAATTGTTCGCCTATGCGTGGCCCTGCAATAGACAGTGTTCAAACAGACCCTCGTGACCCCAAGTTAGGGAATAAGGGGGTAGAGAAGATGAATTAATAAATATAATAAATGAATAGATATTTCAAATGAGATAAAATAACAAAAACATTTCAGAAACAAATAACCGTTTAAAATAATCAATTAATAAGCATTATTCGAAATATTTAGTTCTAAGTAAACATCCAGTTCCAGATGTTATTGATTTTCACAGTTTTTCCATGTTTACGTGTTAAAGTTTTTGTGAGATTTCACTTGTCACGTGAGTCTAAAAAAGACAGACAGGATGATTTCAGTGGAATTAGTGAGCAACAAATTTGTAGTGTCACTGACATATATTGTGTAGAAGTAGTTGGAGAGGAACAGATAAGTTAAGCATAGAGTAAAACAAGCCATCCCTTGTTTGTTGGAAGGCGTAGGATAGAAAACTAGCATATGAAGAAAACTATTCCTTATCGTGCATTTGGCAAATTTGTAAAAAAAAAAAAAGTCAATGTTTTTTTATTATAGTAAAATCAATTTTCTGTGTAGATTTAAGGTGGTTGAGAGAAAATGTGAATAGCAATAGTCTAAGGACTTTTGTATATTCCTCTGATGATGAAAAGCTTACATTAAACATTTTCATTAAACTATCAAATTTGAAAAATATCCAACTAGTAGATTTTGATATGTCTTGTTTGATCCTAAAAAGCTGTTGCTGTGTTTGACTAGTTTTAAGTTAACTTCGGTTGTTTTTTTAGATTTCCTCTGACATTTGGAATTAAATAAAATTGTTTTACCTGAAATCTTTTTGGGCTGATTGTAATTTACACAAAGACTCATCTTCTGTCTCACAAATAGGGTAAGCTGTGCTTGAAAACCAACATTTTTGCAGAGAGTATATCTCTCAGATATTATATCTCTTAATTAAGTGATATAAATTTTAAAAACAAAGTGTCTTACCGACGCCTGATAATTACAGACATGAATACTATATTTGTAAGAAAATGCAAAAACAATTATATAAAAATATCGAAAATATAAATTGTTCTCTATTAGGAAAAGGCAGGAGTATACCCTGGACAGGTCGCCAATCCATTGCAGAGTTTGTTTTATTTTCGTTTTATTATTCTAAAGTAAAGATGTTCTGATGACAGAAGCTGTTGAAAAGGCTCCATTTTAACAGACATCAGCTTAGGGGTTTAGTAAAAGAGCTTCTTATTCTTATAATGAATGAAGAGAACAATAATAGGCCCTCAACAATCTTCTGGATCATTCAAAATCTTCTGGAGTGCCCTTCACATTTTATTATGTGTTCAGTAATGACATGAAGTTATTTCTGCAGAAATGTCATGAAAAGTTTAAATCAATTTAAATCAATTAAATATTGCTCCCAAAAGTGGACTGTTTATTTTATAAAGATTTTTTATTTGTACACCAAAAAGCAGATAAAGGGAGGTGTACAAAAGCATACAAAAGCCTATCAGTTGTTTACTTACTTCCGTCATCTTGCAAGACAGCAATGATATCATGTGGATTGCCACTTTAAGGGCACCTTTGCTAACACCATCGGTCCAACACCTAGCTATCAATTTTATATAACTAAAAACAGTTTGATGATACTGATCTGATCCATGAGGTTCCTAGAAATGATGCTCTTCGGGTTACTGCATAGGTTATGGATGTATTTGCCAATAAATATGACATTCTGGCATACAAAGAATACATCAATTCAGTTATAGCTTTTGTTTTTGATGTGGGGTCTTACAAATCTATAAAGTATAGATAACTCTGGTCCATTAGTGCAGATTACATGTTGTTTTTTCCATTTCCAGAATTAAGGCAGGAAAAATTAATCATTAGGTGGGCTTGTGAAGAAATCACATAGAGCACAGAAAATCGTAACTTACATTTTGGCTTTTGGCTCATTTGCATCAAAAGAAATATACTGCCTGAAAACCAAAATACTTGTTTGGTTAATTTTAGCATAGATTATGTTTCTCATAGTTAAGCCAAACAAAACTTTTCTTAAAAGCTGATTGAGCATATTAGTCAGACCCTCTAAAAATGGTTGTTTTGGTTTTCACCTGCTTAAAATGAGTGGAAAAACAGAGTGTAAAAACCAAATCAGTGTATCGCTATTCCTATCTTCTCACCACCTCTGCATTGACTTCTTCAACAGAAATAGCAAACAGAAAGGGGATTGGTCATTTAAAATCCAATGCTGTATCTTACTCAATATTTTTTAGCTATATTTTTCCACTTAGTACCCTTTCCAAAATAATTTCACCAAAAAATTGTGATGAAATTTATTTTTATTTCATTGTCATTCATTGACTTATCTGACAAAGAAGGAGCAACAAGCTGATCTGACAGTAAAACTTTGTCGTTTAGGTGTTGGACTGCTAATTGAAAGGTTGGTGGGGTGGAGGGTGCATGCCCAATAATATCAAGCCAAATTACGTAGCAGGAAAATCACCCAACCACTAAGGAGTGACTCAGTGTTGGTCTCAAGCATAGACAAAGAATAATTGTCATAAGTATTTGGTGAGCATCGGATCATCCAGTAAAATGGATCCAAAGCATCCTATACCAAATATATTTACACTTTTGCTTGCTTTTTACCTGATAAAGAGTAATTAATCATAGTAGTATTAGCAAGTTCTGCCACCAATGTTGGGTGAGGGCCACAATCAGCACATGGAAATGTGAACAAAGACTTTAAAAAGAAATTCACAATAAATATCTATAAAACATTTAATCCTTAAATCGCAATCTCATTCACACCAAAACAATATAATGTATATTAAAAAAGCAGTATGTTTACCGTTTTAATTAAATAAATGACCCTTATTCGTGTAACAGCACACTACTCTTAGCTATTGTACATCTCAGCTCTGAACATTAGAAAACGTTCATTAAAATGGTGCTGTTAACGGCAGTAAAACTGCTGCTGTAGCCTAGAAACACCACTAGAGAGAAATATAGCACCACTTTAGTCCTGATGCACCGAGCAAGTTAGGGGGGGAGGGGGGGTGGGTCTTGGAGCAACGGTGCTTCATCCCTGATGAGTTCTACTTAAATATATTCTGCTCTTTACAGGCTGCATGAGCAATTATCTCATGCACTATGTAGTACAGTGATAAAGCAGGTTGAAAACCATGTCTGTTAACTCTTGTCAAAGTATAATGTGCAATAAACAAAGATGCTATTGGGCATAGTTTGTTGTGTAGCAGCAATTATTTCATAGATTATATATAGGGTTCTTACAGCATGTAGGAACATAAAGCTGACTTTATCTGATTTCCTGCTACAGAGAATAAAATCCACATGGGTTCATCATTTTTTATTATAGGCTACACAACTTGTCACACTTTAGTGCACCTATAGAGAAGGTAGACTTGGTTATTATGGTTCAGCATCTAAGAATTCTGCATTTTAGCTTCTGTGGTTAAATTTCTAGGCAGAAAATTCACCCAACCATTAGTAAGTGGCTCAGTGTTGATCCCAAGCATAGACAAAGAAAAAATGTGTCATGGTAAGCATTCGGTGAGCATCGGCTCATCCAATGAAATGGATCCATGAACATCCTATACCAAATATATTCTCACTTCTGCCTGCTTTTTACTAGATAAAGAGTAATGAATCATATTAGTATTAGCAAGTTCTGCCACCAATGTTGGGTGAGGGGGTTTAGGGCCGCAATCAGCATTCCAGTTTATTCCAAATTTAGTGGGTTCAAAGTGAGCTCTAATGCTTAGGGGCTTTTGACTGTGTCAACAGTGTTTGGCTGTCTAAATTGATGGAATGATGATATTCTACAACATAAATAGATTTGGCTCTAAAGTGTATTGAAAGAAGCAGGGTTTAAATTATGAGCAGAAAGAAATCTGTATCTAACTTGGCTATGGGCTTATTGCACAAATGTTGCATTATTAAGAGCATTTTTGGTTTATTCACTACACTGTCAAGAACAAATATTTTATACACCATTTCTGCAAGAGTTACTAAAAATGAATGTCAGTTATGCTCATCAGAAATGAAGGAATGTTTGAAAGTCCCTTCTTGCAAACTGAACAAAGCCTTCAAACTTTATTAAACGAACAACTTCAAACATATTTAAAAATGAGAATGTCTAACCTTAGGTAGTACACTTCTGTTATGAGAATAGGAAGCAAAATTAACACAGACTTTCTGTTTAACATATTGGGGAGATTTAGGGAGTTTATTCCTTAAATCCCTGCAGCTAAATCTCCATTCATTGCACTACAAAAGGGTGTTTGATTTTCGAATGGTGTCATATAAAGTGCACTGCCTGTGGCTTAAGTCAATATTTCTGATGTGATGTAGTGCAACTACATAAGGGAACTGAATCTCGGTTGATGCTTATTGATAATCTAGTGCAATAGCTGGAAAGTTCAAAGCTTTTGAATGTCTTTACAAAGAGGAAAAGTAGCAGTCTAATTTCTGCATTCTTTTAATGTTTAGTTTTAAAAAAGATACAATTTTAAAATAAAGAATTTTCGGACTTTGTGGTTAGTACCACTGTAAATCTTGTTATTGAGGATTCTTAAAATGTATCTTTCTTCTGTTCCTCCTCACTTTGACATAATGAAAAGTACAATAAATACTGACAATGTAATAGACTATATTCAAAATCTCATTCTCAAAAATATCTTTTCAAATCATGTTTTTATTTGGCTAATGTTATACAAGGCAGGGAATTAATCTAATTCCAGACATAATTCACCAACTTTTTAAAAAATTAACTGTACGTGCACTTTACAAACAGTGGGCTGTATTTCACCTTCTAAAATGACTCCAGATAGTATATTGTATATTTGCCATCTGAATTGCCATTTTAAGAAAGATTACTTCCATTATGTCCTCAGGGAAAATGCTTTTTTCTCAGTATAATATCAATTTAGGATGGGTCAATGCCTATACTTTCTTTCCAAGCACATTGTGTTTGCTGAGTCTAAAATGTAGCACAAAAATTTAGAATTATTTAATTTTAAAGGGACAAGTCAGAGAAATTATGCTTGCATGAGTTGTAGGTATCAAATTATGTTCCACCTAATGCAGGTTGCAGGTTGTAATCATAAGCTAAATAGATAATCAACTTAAAATAAAATAATGTGTTCCAAACTCTATCTGACCAAAAGTTTGTGGACACTTTGCCTAAGAAGAAGCCTCAAACATGTTCTGGGATGTTTATGGTCTTGTGCGCAAACCCCTTAGGCTTTATAAAGAAGTAAGAAATCCGTCATGCTTACAACTCTGACCGTAACTCTACAGAACACCTTTGTGATGAAAAGGAAAACACAGATTACACCACCAACCTCCTCAACTAACACTTGTCTAATCTTTTACTTATACCAGAATTACCCAAGTAGTACTAATAGACACTCAAATTGCATTAACATTTGCATTCTTATTTGTAGCATTTGGCAGATGCCCTTATCCAGAGCGAATTATATTTATTTCATTTATATAACTGAGCAATTAAGGGCCCTCAGCATTGGAACTTTGTGGCATAGGGAATCAAACCCCAATCTTCCAATTACCAGCCTACACATGAACCACTAGACTACCACTTTTCCAACTTTAACTAAACTCTTAAATCATTTCTATTTTATGTTGAGAGGAGTAAGAGCTGAATAGATGCACTCGCAATTACCATATATTCTGAAAGGCAACCATGTTCACTATCTCCTTTAACATGTGTAGCAATGTCCTGGCTCCTTACATCATTTAGTGACACTGTTTAATTAAAAATATATTTTAGACGTCTCCTTTGCACCTGCAACACTTATTCTAATCACTTCGGCTTTGTAACATTAAGAGAAGCTCTAACACTTGCTTGCACTTCTTCCTGCCATTTATTAATAATACACTTGGAATTTTAAAGCGCGGTCTAAAGCGCACACCCTCCGTGACAGACTAATCATGTAACAAACTGTGAAAAAATCTAACTCGACAAGATGCCACAACCTACAAACTCTGATCTAGACACCAAAAAGAGATAGCTGCTTTTTGAGTTGAGAGAAACTGACGATGCTTTACGGGACTGAAGACAGATGAGTACAGTCGGGTCTCATTTTGAGGGTAGTTTGTAGGGGTGGCTGCTCATGTCAGACTCGATGTCTCACACATGAAAGGAATGGAATAAAAGACTCTATAAGCCGCTCTTTATGCTCAATTCATTTCACACAATAAGCATCTGTTCCTGTTCTTGTCATTAAATGTAAGTATCTGTTGGACAGGAGGGTGCACCTTGTAAGGTATGGATAGCTTATTTGACGCTACATAGTAGAAGCAATTATATCAAGCCCTATTTTTACTATGAGCTGATACTCTCTTTAACTATTGACCATATGGTACATCATGCACTGTTTCTTAGTACACTTTCTGATAGGTAGGTTCTATGACAATGACTTTAATTAGGAGCATAGTTTTCCAGTTAAGTTCCTAATTTCTTATCCTAATTTTATTTTAGGGCATAAATCAAAATGTCTGAAGAATGTTTTCTGTTTGCAAAGCCAGTGTTATTAATCATAGAACCAACATCCTAATGACCTTCAATAATGTATTATCAAAGTACATTAGACAGTTTAAAGTGTGTTTAAATATTCTGACGAAGATGAGATCTAAAAACCATTATACAGTACAAACAATGTGAATTGCTAATGCTAGTGGATTATACATAATGCTTTTTGCAACCAACAATACCAAATTATGTCCTCTAAATGTTTCATTAGAACCACAGTTTTGCTAATAATAATCTTGTGATTCTTTTATTATTTATGTATAATAGGGACGGCACGGTGGCATAGTGTTAAGCACAGTTGCCTCCCAACAAAAAGGCTCTGGGTTCGATTCGGTGTCTTTCATGCAAACTTTTTCTGAGTTTGCATGTTCTCCCCGGGCTTGCAAACATATACCTTAGGTTGATTGCCCATAGGGCAAGTGAGTGTGTGTGGTTGTTTGTTTGTATCCCTGAGATGTACTGGAGACCTAGGGAATAAGCAGGTATAGAAGATAAATAAATAAATAAGTAATAAGAATAAGTTTATTACCACCACAAAGATGGAAGCACACAGTATAGTTTATTACAGCTGATTAGTGTGAAAGAACTCGTCTTCAACCCTATAAAGTGGATAAAGTGGAACACTGACTGCACCTCAGACCTCCTCACCCAAAAAAATTAGTGTATAGGCTTTAATTATCTACTCAAGTCTAGTCAAGTCATGTCATAAAGCCTTATTGTCGTTTTATCCATATAGAGCAGATGCAGTACACAGTAAAATGAAACAATGTTTCTCCATGATCTCATGGTGCAACACATGCAACACAGAGAAAAGATCACAAGCTGACTAAACGTAAACGTAAACATAATAAAAGTCTCCGCAACATAAAGTGCATAATTGCACCTGAGTGCAAAAATCCATAACATTTAGTGCAATAACAAAACAACAATACACAACAGACATTACACAACAGAACATTCAATTTAAAAGCTAGATCATACATGTGTATATTTGTGTCAGTGGCACATGAGGTAGTTCAGTTATTATGTATTGAGGAGCATGATGGCTTGAGGGAAGAATCTGTTTCGCATTCGGGTTGTGAGAGACCGAATGCTCCGTTACCTTCTTCTAGATAGGAGGAGTGTGAAAAGTGAGTGTGTGGTGTCATCCACAATGCACTTGGCTTTGCAGATGCATCGTGTGGTGTAAATGTCTGTTATAGTGCGAGAAACTCCGATGATCTTCTCAGCTGTTCTCACTAGCCTCTGTAGGGTTCTGCAGTCTAAAGCGGTGCAGTTCCCAAAACAGGCATTGAAGCAGCTACTCAGAATGCTCGCGATGGTTCCTCTATAGAACATTGTCAGAATTTGGGGTGGAAGATGGGCTTTTCTCAGCCTTCACAGGGAGTAGAGGCGCTGCTGGGCTTTCTTACTGATAAAGCAGAAGTTGAGTGAGCAGGTGAGGTTCTCCAATAGGTGAACGGCAAAGAAATTTGGTGCTCTCGATGATCTGAACCTGAGATCCATCGATGTCTACCTGAGAATGGTGACTCTTAGCTCTTTTGAAGTCAACAATGATCTCCTTAGTCTTGTCGACGTTGTTGTTGGCTCCACACCAGGCAGTTAGATGTTGCACCTCCTCTCTGTATGCTCGTCAATCTTGCTGATGAGACCCAACATGGTTGTGTCATCAGCAAACTTAATGATATGATTTAAACTGTGCATTGCTGCACAATAATGAGTCAGGAGCGTGAACAGCATTGGACTGAGCACGCAGCCCTGTTGGGCCCCAGTGCTCAGTGTGGTGGTGCTGGAGATGGTGGATGCAATCCGAAGTGGCTGCTGTCTCCCAGTCAGAACGTCTAGAATCCAGTTGCAGAGGGAGTTGTTCAATCCTAGCAGATTCAGCTATTAAATTGTAACTAAAAATGTCATAAATGTTGAATCATTTTCGTTTGCAAATTGTTTCAACATAGCAATGAATAAACATTTTTCTCGGCCAAAGCATTTTAACAACCACATTAATATTAACCGTTTGATTATTGTTTTTTTCGTTAAAATACTGTTATAGAATATCAATTAAAGTATTTTTTTTAATTCACTTTAAAAAATGCAATATTTCTGGTGTACAAAATTATTCGTAAATGTGCATGTGGAGTTCTTTTCTATGTAAAATATACTTCATTACACCTGGTCTAGCAAAAAATATCCATGTCCATTATCTCACGACCATCATGGGGCAAGTTTGTTGGTATGGTGTGAGTTCTTTAAAATAAATCTGATTCTTGATGTTTCAGGCCTCAGGAGATATAACTATCGATCTGAGAAGTGCAAAGAATGAAACATGTGTATCTAAAAAGGCCATAAACTTTAAAAATGAAAGTAGAAGATGAACCAAAAAAAAAAATCATCAAGCTGGATGACACAAGACAGCCATTGTATAGACATGAAAACATATCAGATTGTTGTTTGTCAAAAGACGTGTATGTTTGTTGTCAGAATTGATTTCATGCCAGTTACACACTGTAGCTCTGATTTTTCTGCTGTGTTTTACAATCTTCAACAAGCATTTGCACCGAATCACTCACAATACTTAACAATAAAATGTTTACAAACTTATGGACATATAGTGCCTTTAATATGATTTTAATTCTGATTTATTTCAATTAGTTTGTTACATTTTAGAAAAATTACAAAAGTGAGAAGGAAATCATAATCTATATAAGATTTTAACCAAAATTTTACTATAATGTCCTTGTGTATGATTATTTAGGAATGTTTATTAATTGTAAGGAATGTATTTTAAGCAATATCAAAAAAGTTTTTTAAAAAAAGGAAACATTTTATTATTTACATGTTCAAAAGCACAGCAGCAAAATGCTACCATGTGCACTGTACATGATCTGCGTGGGATATATAGAGCAGTAGCCCTATAAAAAGAAACTTTTTTGCCAGTTTCCACCAAGTTTATGCAGAGACATAGTAAAAACATTTTAAAGCTTAGTAAGACAGTGCTCAGGTCAGAATGGGTCAAGTTAACACACATCGTTTTATCTTTATTTAGAACACATTTAGAATGTTTTAATATCCAGTTCTATCCCTATACTGTAGAGATTTAATTTTAAATCCAACAATGTTATCAGTGTACAGACCTCAGATTCATTTGAGTGTTTTGCCCATATTCCTATGGCATATGGGTGCAGAGTCTAGGATAAATAACGATGAAGACAGATTTTTGAAATAAATGATGATGCTTTGACTGTGTGCCCCCTCAACTTTCTTGACAAAGATAAATGGGTTACAACGGAAGTGCAGTAGGGAGCAAAACCACTTGTCCTTGGCAGCAAAAACAGCACAGTTTACCAATTTTATATAACAAATTGTTTTTCCCCCCTAAATATCAAATCCAAATTGGTTTTCTACATTGGCAGCTTGCTAAACAGCTAGTGAGGAAGCTAAAGCATGCTGACTAATTAGCCTAATAAGGGCTGACCTTTATTTGAAGGGCATCTACATTGGTATTCCATTACATGTTACATACCAAATAATCCATAACTATTTAGGGGATGTCAAGAGCATCTTGTTTAAAATCATTGTCTGTGACTATTTAGAAATAAGTATTTATTATTTTTTATCTTGGTCTTTATTTGTACTGAGAAATCTTTAAATGTCTTCATATCATAATCCCGGTTTAAAGGGTATTTAATGTTATTTGTTTTATGAAACTTAAATGCTTTTATCTGTATTGTATTGTATTGGACAATCCAATATTCCAATATAACCGTAATTACTGACAAATTTGATATGTTATATTTGATATGTATTTTATTCAGCTAACACAAACATACTTTGTAAAGATATAATGGATGCATAGTGGTTAAGATGATGGACTGCTAACCGGAAGATGGGTTTGACCACCAACCTAACACCACTGGACCCACCAGCAAGGTCCTTAACACTCAGTTGCTCAGCTATGCAAATTTTATAAATGTTAATTGGTGATCACCATTATAGTGTTAACTTGATGGTTCTGCGAATCTTCTGGTTAGCAGTGAAACACCACTGTACTACCACTTATTTTTAAAAACCTTTGCTGAAATTGCATGCAACGTTAATCATTGTGTGTATGCAAATAGTTCTTCAAATTTAAACGAAACAGAAGGTGCCTCCCTGAAGACATTACCCCCAAGAGAGGCTTTTAACAGATTATTTTACCCATATATTATTATATAGAAGTTATTGTTGGTTGAGGAGTACAGTCAGCGATAAAATGAATGTATGTTTTTGCTTTTACTGAAAAGCATTAATTAACACATGGCTTTTAAACTGTTATAGCTGCTTATTTTGAACATTCAGCCAACTGAAAAGCAAAGATAAACCACATTTCCATTGATTAAGGACCCCTCTCAATGATGTGGATCTTTTGGGTGTGTTTGAAAGTTTGGTGTTAGTCCTGGTCATGCAGTGTCAATAAAATGTTTGTCATGTACAAACTGTAAACTGTTGCAACGCTGACTTATTGGTTATCCAATACAAGGCAAACTGTTAAATGGTTAGATGTGTCAAGCTTTTATCGATTTTATTTACATTGCAAAATTGCCTTTATGTCTCTATTTGGCTATTGAACAGCTCATGGACAGGATTTGTCAGCCAGACATGCTTATGGAAGCACAATATTGGTGAATTTACTTCACCAATAGGGTTATGGTTGGGTGAGTCCTCAAAATGATAAAATGGCGATTGGGTCCTGTCTGAAATACAGAAAGGTTGAGGCTAAATGACAGGAAATTATGCTAGAATTGAATCTGTTATGGCTATGTCAAAATTATTTATTTAACAATTAGAATGACATAGGAAAAAGTAATGATACATAAGAGATCTTAATTGAAAGCACAGCTTATTTCAAGTATATTATGATTAATCTGTATAATGTTAAACTAATTAACCAACACTTTTTATTTAAACAATATTAAAAGAGAAGGGCTTGCTATTAACTCTAGGAGTGGCCAATTTAAAGAATAGATACCAACCTAAACATTATGTATGCTTATTTTTCTGTGTTGTATGTTGTGCCTTTGTATGTGTGTTGTTGACTTCCAGCACCAACTGTCGCAGAATCCCCTTGCATGTCACAGTATATTAATGCTTGATCAGCTTGCTTCATCAGAATATTATTGCCAGTGCCAGCCTAATGCTATGAGGCTTGTCTGAGAGGTGCTCTGAAGCTTGCTACAGCCGGTTGATACTGTCACTGCCCACAACATGCTCAGGGGTTTCATTACACTCAACAAGATAATACATTGAGATAAACAGGAAACATGCATTAAAATCGAGCATATTACTGTGGGCACATTCACCTACTTTCCTGGCAATCTGAAGAGCCTGTTTGCTTATTGCTTTAGTTTTAGTCAAAAATCTGAGCACTGAGACGCACAGAAAGTAATTATTCAGAGGCTTTGCTCTTGTAAACCTTTTCCTGGGGTTCAGGCTCTAAACTGACTTGCTCCTTATCTGATAACACCAACTTATTTTGCACCTACTTTTTCGCCATGTCAGAATTTACAGGATCAGTGGTTGAAGTAAGAATCTGCTCCCAGCTCCTTGATGAACCACAGGGTTTTTGAATTGAGCAGTAATGATACATAAGAGATCTTTATTGAAACCACAGCTTATTTCAAGTACATTATGATTAATCTGTATAATGTTAAACTAATTAACCACTTTTTAATTAAACAATATTAAAAGAGAAAATTATTTTTCCCTTTTCCCACATGCACTGGTATATAAATATATATTTAAAAATATTAATTTCCTTTTTTTTACTTTTTGCAAAGATTTATGAATTTATATATGGAAAATGACTATTTCAATACAATACACCATAGGCTGTGCAACAAGGGAGTTTTTTTCAATTATGCATTTGTTGCATGTTCTAGTTTTATATATAAATATAAATCTCGGTCTTGACATTTGTAGAAATATTTTTTAATTTTAAAATAATTTTTTCTCACAGCAATATATAGCTAATTGTGTTTATTTCATCTTTTGTACCCGCTTATTCCCTGATGCGGGGTCATGGGGGTCTGCTGGAGCCTATCCCAGCGCACATAGGGCGGAAGGCAG
>JAOTQW010058229.1:0-17352 GCA_026260075.1 Sisor rabdophorus
CTCTCTCTCTCTCTCTCTCTCTCTCTCTCTCTCTCTCTCTCTCTCTCTCTCTCGTGCATACACACACACACCAGCTGAAGACAATGACTGCTGTGGTCACATGGTCCAGTTAATGATGTCACTATTAAAGTGCACTCTGTGATGAAAATGCAAAAAAAAAAAACCTATTTAGTCCAGGATTGATACATTTCTACGGGCAATAAATTAAATATAGCAAAAAGGTCCCAGGTTCGATTCCCGGCCAAAGGAACCTTCTTTGCAAAGTTTGCATGTTCTCTCAGCGCTTTCCTGGGTTAACATTGGGTTTTTCGGTTTGCTACCACAGGCCATAAATGTTATTCGTTTAAATGGTGATAATAAATTGTCTATAGGTGTGAGTGTGTGTGTTGATTGTTCATCTGCGTGCTACAGCACGGGCTACAGCAGGCTCCTCTGACCCGAGTTGGGGAATAAGTTGGGATAGAAGATCAATGAACTTTTTGAAAATCAGATTTGAGGCTTAATTTATTAATAAATGTATTAATTTATTCCATTCGGAATAACTAAATGATCTTCTCTTCTGCAGTCTTCCCTGTAGATTGTGCTCTCTTTAATAACATAATTTAAGCATTTTTTAGCACCTTGTGATATTTTTATTTTAGCCCCAGGCCTGTTTTTTTCCCCTTTGGTTTACATACAAACACACACATACACACGCTCCTGGTTTTGCTGTCCATCACTAATTGCTGAATTGAGTTTTCTTATATGCTAGTTGGGCTTTAGAAACAGAAGCTGCACTTGCTTTTGTCCTTTGAATTAGTGTGTCTCAGTTTTTTCTGCTTTTCTAATATGCAACTGTTGGATGATTTTCAGTGATGCTGGCAGCCCTGTCTTTGAACTCTGACCACCAAATGATTCCTCTGTGTGCAGCAGCTGATTTATTTTCTTGGCTGGGATTTGCTGGTGATAAAGCGTGAGAACTTTAATATATTTGTGCTGTGATTCTTCTCTGGGTGATAGTTTATTCCATCAGAACTCCACCCATCCACCTACACACACACAATCCACTATACACAAGAGATTAGAGACAGATTAACAATAGTGAGACACCATGACTGAATCATAGTCTTTGTCTGCTTTTTTTGTTGGAAGTATGTGACGCTGTGACTCCTTTTATTCTTTACATCTTTGCAACATAGGTTTACACAAAATGCTGGTTTAGATACACTTGCACACAAGTGCACATGGGTGTTATGCACTCAATTTATAGCAACACTTTACAGTCACCATCACTTCAGCCATGTGAGTGGTGTTGATTGTCAGTGTCCTAATGGAATGTTTCGGTGGGGTGGTGTGGTGTGATGTCTTCAGTCCGGTGTTGGTCTCTGTTCAATATGCTGTGTCTCCTCAGGGGGGTTTAAGCACTAAAGCGGGTTTCTTTACTAACGATGAGAGGAAATTCTTTTATGTATTACAGTTTCACTCTACCGCGGTGCTCCAACTAAGCATCAGGGTTTTAGGGATCATCAGATCTCTTTTGCTCCCAGGTCTCTGTCTCACTCAGTCACTCACTCACTCACTTACTCATTCTCCTTCTTTCTCCTTTATACAGTTGTTTGCTGCTGTTGTTACATGAAGGAGTTGGTTGTGCATTAGATTAGTATAGCTCAGATATTCTCACTTGACACTCCTGCATGCTTAATGTCTCTCTGCTCAATATGCTGTCTGTAGTTGGCTCATGTGTGTAGTTATCTGCTCTACTTAATGTAGGGTTTCTTCTGTGTTGCTTTGGAGGTGTGATGCTGAGTCTCTTCCTTCTGTCAGCATTTCTCCTCTTCCTTGGTTGGAATTCTGTCCTTGAAGAGAATCTAATGTGAAGCTGATGCAGCTTCTCTCCCTCATAACTGAGATCAGATTATTATTTTGATCTCCTCTCACACTTCTTGCAGTTTCATTACCTGTTGTATCTAAATATCTGCCAATCACAGCTGCACACAGGTCCTTCAACATCGAAACACACACCTCCTTTAGAAGATGATTGACCGTTTTTCTGTAGTGATAGAATGTATCTTGTGTATATATGCGTGTGTGATTTGCTGCTGTGAATCTACAGATTGATTTTTTCAGTGAATAATGATTATATGGTTTGATGAATTGGTATTTGGCTCTTTGGATGTGACCAGACCAGCAGATTTCACAGCTGGCCTGGTGCTGTGTGTTTACTTACTAATTAAAAACCCAGATTTCATTGACAAGTGGAAACTTCAAAAGTTTTGTGACACACACACCCTAACATGGACATCTTAACACCCTGACATGGACTCCACACCACTGGATTGGGTTTTGGTTATCGATCAGGTAATGGTGCAATGAGCAGAATAGATTTTTGTGTAACTGTGAATACAGTTCTTCATACAGCATTAGGCAATACACCAATTGGCTGATGCTTAGTGAAGAGTGGAGGTTATTTTACTGTCGCCCTGTATTATTATGTCACATCGGGTTGCACTTTGCACATCTGTTGGTCTGGAATCCCAGTGAAATGGATTTATTTGTTCAGCCTGGTCAGTCACATAGTCTGATAATTTGTGAGATAAAGGTCATTTCTGATCTCAGTTCTGTAACTGAAACCAGTCTTAGGTTTCCCCCCACTGCGCCCCAGGGATCCTGCTGATTCAGCTAGTACACATACACTGGCTCTGATTCATCATTTCATCACTTCTCTTTCACTTGGTTGTTGAGCTGTTCTTTCTCTCCGAGCATGAAATAAACACGAAAACACTGTAGGCCTGGCAGCAGCCAGTCAGGTATAAAAGGGGAACATCTCTTCATTTCTCACAGCTGCTGCAGTGTTATGAGGGCAGTAATTAAAGAAACTGTTACCTCATTACAAGTTATTGTGTTTCCTCACAACAAGCCTGAGGGAAAGCGCATGTCAGCCTGGTGAAGAAGTTGTGTTCCTGTCATCCTGCTGCTCCTTTATCATCGCTCATGTGCCTGGACTCTCCAGTGGTCTCTCGCTTTCAAGCTGCCTTAACAGTGTAGGGATGTGTTTCAGTGCTGCACGTTGCTATGGAGCTAAAGGCCAGTGCGTGGGGTTGCTGTTTTTTATGCTGAAATTTATGGACAAGGTTCTGGATCATCATTTGCCGGTGTGCAGATACAGCACTTCAAATATAATCACACAAGCTCGATCTCCATGTTCACCTGCTCAGCCTCACGGCTAGTTGCCGGGGAAACACATATGAGCTCTCCTGCCCTAGATATGAGCTATAAGTCCTAAAAAATACTAATAGGAAAAACCAACTATGGAAATAGGGACACTGAAAACACTGCTTTCTTTAACACATGAGAAAGTAAAGAGTGAATCAGTAAAAGCTGGTGTGGGACTTATGTCCCTGCTCCTGTACACGTTCTGGACATACTTTAAACTAAAGACTTGTAATTGAAGGAGTGGGAGGACTTACCATTCATAATTGTTCATTCATCTTTTATTCCTGCTTCTTCCCTAATTCACAAATGTTTGCTTGAGACTATCATAGGGCGAAAGGCAGGAGTACACCCTGGACAGCTCACCAGTCCATTGCAAGGCCATTCATAGACAAACAACCACACACATTCACACTCCATTCTATGAGCAATATAGAGTCACCAATCAACCCAAAGTACATGTTTTTGAACTGTAGGAGGAAACTGGGGTACCCTAAGAAAACCCACGCAACCCACCTCCATCATGTGACCACTAAACAGTGCAGCACGTATTGATTTGCATTCGTTTCCTTCTCACCAACACAGAAACATGAGCAACATCATTGAAAATCTCAGCACACCAACATTTACATTGGATTTACTGCAGTAGCACAAACTGCAACTGAGTTTGTTCTAGCAAATATGCAGGGATGTCGAATCTAATAGTACAAAATCAGGCTGGATTTACAGATGATTATGAACAGTTTGGTGCATTGTTTATTTTATATATATATATATATATATATATATATATACACCATTGATACTCTCCATTGATGTGTGGCTTTATGCAAGATCTCACCCCGTGGGGTCAAAATTCGTGTTTGGTGAAGAAAGGATGCTGAGTTGCATCCAAAGGACACTGTACCTACTGTGAAGCATGGGGATGGAAACATCATGCTTTGGGGCTGTTTTTCTGCAAAGGGACCAGGAGCCATGTATCGTCAGATTTTGAGTGAAACCCTTTCATCGGAAAAGGCATTGAGGGAAGCCTGGGTCTTTCAGCATGACTATGATCCCAAACACACCGCCCGGGGAACGTAGGCAGCATTTCAAGGTCCTGGAGTGGACTATCCTCTCTCCCGATCTAAACCCCATAGAAAATCTTTGGAGGGAGTTAAAAGTCTCTGTTGCCCAGCAACAGCCCAAAAACATCACTGCTCTAAAAGAGATCTGCATGGAGGAATGGGCTAAAATACCAGCAATAGTGTGTGAAAACCTTGTAAAGACTTGCAGAAAATGTTTGACCTCGGTCATTACTAACAAAGGTTATATAACAAAGTATTAAGAAACTTTTGTTAGTGACCAAATACATCCCTGTTGTTGCTCAACGATGCATGTGAATTATCCATGCCCACTACTTTTCTTTTTCTTTTCTAAACTTCAATAAAAACTGTTGACAATTTAATTTACAGTAGATGTGTATACTGTTATCCTGCCCAGCCCCATTGTCCACCGTTTGGATGGTTATTTAAAAAAATGTCTTCACATTAACCGGGGGATTTTAATGCTTAATTACTGGTTGATCATTACTTTTTTTTTTAAATAGTATTTTCTGACAACAGGAAACATCAAATACACTTTTTCCTCAGTGTGAAACTTTATTAATCTATTATAGTTTTTCAAATAATCCTGTCTACCCCTAACCCACATGCTGGGCAGAAACTGTAATGATGTAATGATTTCTCTGCCAAGTTTATAGTTGTGAAGCTGGATTACTGTTGTATCTTCTGCATCATCCCAGTTTTCTCCGTCTTCCGCTCAGCTTTCTTTCCTGCCTGGCTTCCTCTCCTCCCCCTTTATTTCTGCTCCGTTTGGCTCATCCTGCTGGATCTCTCTCTATTGCAAGTCTGGAACAGGTGGTTGCTTGGATCCCATCTGTGAAGAACAGCTGCCCTATGTTCACTGCCCTCAACACACACACACACACGCACACAAACACCAGCACCATCTTTATTTTACACTTTGGCTTATGTTACCTTTTGGTTAAGCGAGGCTTTGTGTCTGTTCTTTGGTAGCACGTGTTGGTAAACGTGCTCTGAAACTGCCCTTTGTGCGCTAGCTTTTGTTCTGCTGCAGTCAAAAATTTTCTACATTTTTGTACACTAGAATATATATACGACCTTATGTTGACACACTGCCTTCAAAGCATCTGTCAATCATAATTTTTTTTAAATGTTAGATTCATAGCAAACCTTCTGATACGTTTTGACACCTCAGATCCACCGTACACAAGAAAAACAATCTGCTGTAGACTATTGTATGTTACACCTTTATGAAGCTGTGTGAGGGTAAGGCATAGGGATAGGGCTTGGGGTTAGGAATGGGGATAGGTGGTAAAAAAAAAACCCTTTAAACCTTTAGAGAGTCCCCACCAGGATAGCAAAGCGTATGCGTTTTTGTCTTCCAGACCGCAGATTGCAGTACAAGATTTCAGCTGTTAGCATCTGATCTAAGCCAAAGACTCACTTGTTCATTCTAGTGTGTGTGTTAAAGGTTGGTGCTCTGGGGGTTAAAGGGGAAGGTAATGGCCAGCATTTGGTGGGGGGGAGAATCAACAGGTGAGAGTGGTAACCATTAGCACCTGTTTTATGTTGTGGGGGTGGGGTTGGTAGCTTAGTTTTTTTGGTTGATTGTCTGTTACTGAGTTCAGTTTGTCCACGTTTTGTCCCTAGGCTCCTAACCCTCAACTGCTCAGTTAGATAAATGAGATAGTAAATCGTGTGTATGTGTGGATCAGAGTGACAAGCTTTTTAGTATTCATGTGCGTTACATTTTACTAATGATGGTGTGTGTTTAAAGGTTTAATATACTGAGATTGCAGTAGATGGGATGGCAGGGATGGCGCACAGAGCCGTGCACATACAGACCTTCACTCATGGGCAATTTTGCGAGTTCAGTTCTCCTTCTGTCTGAATGTTTTTAGGGTATGAGGTGTGTGTCTCTGTCTGTATAGTGTAAGCTGGTTATGTGATCACCTTGTGTTTGTGTGCGTGAGATCTGTTTAAAGTGCAGTGTGAAGCTCCGGTCACCTCTCGGGTTAGATGATGTACCAGCATACTAAACACTTTTCTGTTCACTGCAGATTACTAAGAGGGCCAACAAAACTCATTCACCAAACTAGGACTGTCTCTCTTTTGTCTCTGTGTGTCCCCATGTCACTCTTTTACTATCTCTCTCCCTCTTTATTTCTCTCCTTTTTTTAGTGTCTATCCCTTTTTTTGTCTCCTTTTCTCTCACTGTCTTTGTCTGTCTTGCGCTGTCTGTGTGTGTCTGTCAGTCTCTCTTTCTCTCTGTGTAATAGCAGTAGTAATAATGCCAATACTACTACTACTACTAATTAGAGGAAATGGTAATAATAATTTTAATTGTAGTAATAGTAATAATTTTAATTGTAGTAATAGTAGTAATAATAGTAATATTATTTGGGGTAGGGTTGGCTAAGTGGCTAAGGTGTTGGACTAATACCAGAAAGACCAGGGTTCCCACCACCAAGCCACCACTGTAGCCCCTGAGCAAGGCCCTTAACTCACAATTGATCAGTTGTTAAAAAAAATGAGAGATGTAAGTCACTCTGGATTAGGGCAGCTGCCAAGTGCTGTAAATGTAGTAATAATAATAATAGAATTCCTATAATTGGTTATTTTTATGATCTTAGGATTTCAGACAATCAAGTAAACCTTTCTTGTCTTTTGGGAGTGGTGCTGTTTTAAGGGAGGTGTTGTTAGTTTGTGTGTCTACATTCATTGAAAATTCCAGTAAAAGCCAGTGTAGAACTCAGCCCTCTCTATTTAGCTAGTCGTACCAGCCCTGGTCTCTGATACACTGCATGTCATTCCTCTGTGTGAAACCGCTGAACTGATTCTGACTGGATCCTCGGTCACACAGAATCCTGTAATGTAAAGAGTGGCATGGAACTGCTACTGATTCATTCCTGTGAGATTACAAGCTGATGATTAAAGGGTTTATGGTACTGACCTACATGGACAGCTGGAGCAGAGCCCGAGTTTAACACTGCATTAATACACACAACACATTCTGTCCTTTTAATGACCTGGAACTGAACAGCCTTTTTTTCCTTAATACTGCAGTTTAATCTTGGCAAACCTGGAAACTTGAGTTTAAACTGGAAACTGGAATTTAAGATTTTGGTGTTTAAAAGACCTGGGGTTTGGGGATCCTGAAAACTTTCCATAGCAGGAGATTAAAGTGGAAATTTGCAAAATTGTCTGTTACTCTATAACCAAAACCTGAAATGTAGTTAGATGAAAATGTTGCAGTTTAATTTGGTTAAACTAAACAGATTGAAGGGCGGTGCAGTGGCGTAGTGGTTAGCATGGTTGACTCAAAGCAAGAAGGTCCCAGGCTTGATTTGCGGGGAAGGGGTCTTTTTGTGCAGTTTTTGCATGTTCTCACCATGCTTGCATAGGTTTACAGATAATTCCTCAAATTTCTTAACAAAGAAAAGAAATGAAATCTGAAATTCCCAGTATGGAACTTGAGTGAAGGTAGTGAATCCTGTCAAGTAACTGAGTACCACAGTTTCTTCTCTTCTTGTCTCTTCTCTCCTCTTCTCCCATGATTTTTCCTATTTCTAAAAACTCTCTTCTTTCCTTCCTTTTTTTCTTTTTCCATAATTTTCAACCTTTTCTGTTCTCACTCCTATTTTTTTCCTTTTACCCCTATATATTCTTGTTGTGTTACACTATTTATGGCTCTTGTGGGATCTGTTGTGTAATAACTGTGTTTGCAGAATGAAGCTTCAGGATTTTTAGAATAAATTTATTGGCCAGGACGGTAAATGGGCGTCTTGTGGAAAAAACTTAAAGATCATAAAACATAAAATATGGACATATCTGTATGTACCAAACTCACAGCTGAGTTTTTATTTGATTTTTTGATTTAATGATTATTTGTATATAACCATCTGACCTTAGCTCTACATGTTCATGCCTTTTTTGACTGCCGTGCGAAAGTGTATTTTTCCTTTTTAAATGTTTCTGGAAACCAAAGTTCGGCCTTTTACCACAAACGAGTTGCTCTCAGCAAGACACAGTAAAAAAAAATGCCCTTTATGTTCTGCGCTGAGGTTAAAGGGGGTGAAAGAATGCAGCTTTCTTTGAGGTGCAATATAAAAAGGAGCTGGTTTGATTAATCAGTGCGTTGAAGCGGACTCGCTCCTCAGAAGAGGTAGCTGTGGAATGTGGAGACACGAGAACATCCACAATCACATACAGAGCCGGAAGTTACTCAAAAGTACAAAGTAAAAGGAAAGAGAGGGAGAGAAGGAAAGACAGATTGGGGGGGGTATCAGCAGGGTTAAGGCAACCTAACTGGGAGCATGACTCATCATCCGCGTATTGCCATGTTTGGTACTAAAGCTAAGTTTCATCGGCATGTGGACTCGATTAGTGCAAAGCTCCAACACATGGCTGTGTTTGAGTGATGAAATAAAGGTGATGGAATGTGTGAAAGAATTCCAAAGTATGTTTATTGCTCCTCCAAGTCAAACCTCCCGGTCAGATACAGTAATAGAAAGTGCTCACTCTGCTGAACAGGTCTTGTGGGTTTTTTTTATACCTTAATTTCTGATGTAGGGTATCGGTATCGATCCGTCCAATGAGGAGACCCAAAGCCTTTTTGTACGTCTGTGAAGGTGAATCTGTTAAGTTCTGATTTTAATAGCAGGTAAATGAGTAAATAAATGATTTTTTTTCGGTTTTGGAGTAAAAAAACTGATTAAGATTATGACTGTGTTGCGTCCTGATGAGCTGCGATCCTCCACGCTGCTCAAACACGCCACCCTCATTTACATCCGCACAAAAGAGGAATTTGAATAACAAAGTTCACGTTTTATTTTTCAGCTGCGTCGGCGTAGAGTTATTAGATCAAATGAAGTAACATTTCTTAAGACTGTGATAGATGGCAAATTTTGTACAGGAATTCCAACATCTAATCTAAAACTGATGTTTTCTTCCATCTTACACACACACACACACACACACACACAGTTCTCGTCTCTCTTCACTTAAAGACCCAACATAAAGTTGGGAAATGTCTTTAAATCTAAACAGCAAGTTGACTTTACACATAGTCTCAGTAGCGGCGGTCACTGGTTGATTTTTCAGCAATAACTTTATCATATGCAGTCATTGATTAGGTTCTGATTGTTGTGATTGAAAAATACAACAAGGAAATCAAAGCCTTTTATTACATTTTGATCAATTATTAAAACTTAAATATTTAATGCATACTCCATTTTTATAATAATTGTGTCTTTTTCTTATTTGTCTGCATGAACACTTTGCACTGCACCGCAACACTGGTTGAACTGTGCAATTAAATTAGATTATCGAAATAATGAAAAAATGACTTTTTAAATTTATTTATTGAATAATAAAATGCCCCACAAATCACCAGCTTTGCTTCTCACCCCCTATGCAGCTCTGTTTATTTAGGTCTAAAGAACTTGGTCACTTTTTTTGCCTGAACATTATTAACATGATACTAAAGGATTTAGGGATGGTGTGAGTGCTGTGAGGTGGCCTCACAAGCCTCAGAAAGGTGACCGGCGGGTGTCCCCCCCCCCCCCCACTATCGGGTCTGGTTAAATCCTGTATTGCTAGCATACAACCCCAAACTACATCATCTTTATGCTACATTCATGTCTGTCTGCCTGATTTTACCCAGCATAAACTACCAGATTTTGACTACATTTACAGTGGCTCCTTAAGTTTTTAAAAGTTTGAATGTCTTAAATTGGCAAATGCCAAAAGAAACCCAGGACCTAATGACTGTTTCCGATCGTTGATCAGACCAAATATGCCCCCCCCCCTTCCCCACTGTAATTATTGCCTCATTATAGAGAATTGTGGTAGCCGGCTGAACTACAGGGACTTTTTCATCACCACTTCATGGTGGTTGAAGCCAGTGCATTAAAATGAACACGGGATCAACTGCAGTGTTTGTCAGCGCCATTTTTAATCGGGAACAAAGAACATTAAATGGTGTTATTACACCATGGTTTGATATTTACATTTACAGCATTTGGCCGACGACCTTATCCAGAGCGACTTACAACTGAGCAATTGGGGGTTAAGGGCCTTGCTCAGAAACCCACAGTGGTGGCTTGGTGGTGCTGGGAATCGAACCCCGGTTTTTCTGGTATCAGTCCAACACCGTAACCACTAGGCCACCCCTTCCCACCCACTAGGCCACCCCTTTGTTGATATCATGGTTTGGTAGCCTTTAAGTTTATATTAAATTTTCTATTCGAAGGAAAATGTAATTATCCATTCATCTTCCTGCTTAGGGTCACTGGGGTCTGCTGGAGCCTAGCCTAGGGCTCATAGGGCGAGAGGAAGGGGTACACCCTGGACAGGTCACCAGTTCATTGCAGGGCCACACATAGACAACAAAAATACACCAATAAGTCACCAATCAACCTAATGTTTCTAAGGAAAACTATCTAAAGTGTTTATAACAATTACCCAACTTTTTGTCCTGAGCATCAGGACAAAAGAATTAAATGAACAGCAGTGTTTTTCCAATGTGACCATGATGATCCCGATTCGGTGGTTGGTTAATTTTGTAGGCAAAGAAATCCTGTGTTTTATGTGGGCTTTTCTGTCATTGTTCATGTTTTATTAGGTGGTTGAACTCTATGAACCGTCCTCTTTTGGGAGATGGATTTGTTACAGTGTTGGCTGAAGGGTTTAGAGAGCCCTGAAACATGGAGTGAGCTCATGATGCCGTTTGGTCAGCAGGTTTATTCCTGGGGTAAGGCGACATTCTTTAAGGGGGTTGAACAAGTGGCCCGATTTAGCTCTTAAGGGTGGGGTTCTACTGGGAAGCCTGGAGACTTGTTTCAGAGCCTCGCAGAGTAGAAAGACTGCTGACAGGACAGCGCTCACTTGGAGACACAGAGCACCGCGTGTCAGGAAGACATTCTCCTCACAGGTGGAGGCGCAGAGGAATGCAGCGATGACGCGGGACGTGTAAGTGGACAGGTTGAATTATGGGTTGTTTGATTGGATTTTGGACTCTGACTTAGAACTGACCTCCTTACAACTACACAAATTCTAGCTAAAATAAAGCAGCTCCAAAATTTCAGACTCTGTAATTAGCAGCATAGTTAAGCTATTTTTTTATGACCTGCAGTTTAAGCTAAAGTTTGGTACTGAAGACCTTAATTGATTTGTCATAAAATGCAGCATTTAAAAGCATGGTGAAAGTGGGAATGACACTGATTTGCTGGGGAGTATTTCTAAAACCACTATCGGTTGGAATGCATTCGACTAGATCAGTTTTCTATTGAAGGCCAAAGGTTTTGTCTGAAACCATCGCCATTCCATCTGTATCTTTTCCCATTTGTCTGGGTAGATTATGACATCTTGATTCTTCTAGTTAAGTATGTAAAACTAGCGGTAGGGAAAATAGATTTTGTCTGTACGGGTGTTTCTGTTTCCTGTTGCACTTTTCAGTAGGGTTCTCATGAATCCATGGTCATGTCGACCTAGCAATGAATAACAGAGTCAAATTGTCTCATTCGTCATGTCCTCCAGCATGCCAGGGTCTGGTTTTACATTAATCTTAATCTCATTTGAAATCTTTCAAAAGAAAAAAAGAGTCTCAAAGTTTTTTCTACTGCACTTAGAACATTCGATCTCTTTCTCCCTTTCTTACCCTCTCTCTCTCTCTCCCCATCGTACCCTCTTTCCTACCCTCTCTTACTTTCTTAACAAAAACAAAAGAAATCCAGAGCATCCATGTTTGCTAGTAGAGCCTTTCACCTAAAAGATTGCAGATGTTGTGCCATTTTTAAAACTCAAAGGATTGGTATAATTGATGTCTTTATACTTTTCTAATAGATTTCTATTAAATCTTAGTGTACTTAGAGCGCCACACTGGTTAAACTGCGCTACTGCAGGCTCTTATCAGTTCATATGAGATCGAACAACTAGCAGACAACAGAAATAAAATCTTATTGTTAATAATGGCGGTAATGTCTTCTGTGCTTAGTGTTTGCTCGAGTAGAGATGAACTCTGTGCTTCATGCCTCTTAGTTACCTCATGATGACGGTGTATGTTTTCTTTATTTATTTATAGACCCACCGGAACATTCCAGAAATCACTGCACAAAAAACAATTCTAAGAAAATATGAAGTTTTAGATTTCATTGTAAAATAAAGCGACAGCAGTGGGTTTTACCTGACATGTTCTGACGCTGCTGCTCTCTGGTTAATGTAGAGTGCGGTACTGTACGAATCACTATAAATAACTCTCAGGGGACAAACGCTTCTTCTGCATGTTGTAGCTCTTGGTTACCACTGCCTGCAATGCAGAAACACCCCCACTGGTAACAATATTTACAGCGAATCATTGCAATTTCTCTTTCTTTGTCAGTATGTTGATGTATGAAGCTCAGGAACCCAACGGCCAGGTGGGGTGGAGTGCAGATTAACCCAAATGTAAGGATAATAATCTCAGCCCATTATATAATGCTGCTGTGTAAACACGCAGGCCTGCAGAGCAAAAAGTTACTCTACATGTACAATGTAGGGTTTTTGTTATAGCTGCCAAAGGTCGTTTAGAAGTTTCCGTGGCTGTCAGGTTACATCGATGCCGTGAAAACCAAGCTCATTGAATGGAGAGAGGCTTTATTTGAAATTGTGCACTAATAAAATAAACACTACATTTAAGTAAGTATTTACTTTCTGACGGTTAAAGTTTGTTTTATATATTATGGTTACAGGAAGTATGAAAAACTGTTAAAGGTTCTACATCTGCCACAATATTGTCATGCAACATACAATGTTACAAAAGCACAAATTTATAGCTGGATAATGTTTAACGTGAATGAACTACTGAAAGTGTTTTTCACCACCCCACCCACCCAAGGGCTCATAGGATAGTAAAGTGATTGACAGTAATAAGCCCCGTATACTCGCTCATGTCATAGTATGGAAGTATGTGATTTCGGACAAAGCCCTTAATAGGATACTTTCCAGGAATGCCTGATACTTTCAATTAAAACCTCTCTCCTGTTTTCAGGTCTCTGTTTAAGTTTATAGCAACCAAGTGAGTAGCAAAATAATTATTTTTGCATACAAAATAAGAGTCGTTACACAAGAAGTGGATTCTTTGAATCGGTTCTTAATCTAGACCTTTTTCAAATTCTTCTGCTGTGTAAAGACACATTTTCATTTTTCCATTCGAAGCAGAGTTTCTCTGCTTTTCTGTTTGGTGTTGACATTTTTTAAATAAAATCATCCATCTTAAAAAGCTGATTTGGTTTGATAAATGTTCTTTTAATAACAGTCGTTTTCAGGGTGAAGCTCTGAATGACACATAGAAACATAAAATTATTAGAAAGATTATGAACACTTGTATAATAATGCCGTAAGGACACACTGTACCTCGACTGTAACAGTGTGTGAAGCATAAATAATTCTGCCACTGCCCGAGTGATTCACGTTTTTAAAATGCGGTGGAAGCATTATAAAGTGTTGCCACACGTTGAAATTTAAATTGCTAATTGCTATAAATTAATCAGAAATTTTACCCCAACACTAGATTTGAGGTCGTCGTCGTGTTCTGTGCTCGATGAGCCCGAGGGCTGTCAATTTAATTTCAGTTTGCTTTTTTTCAACTACAGTCTGTTCTTCTCGTTAGTGCTTGTTCTATTTATTGTATATAGTATAAATTGAGTTCCAGTGGAACGACATTACAGCCTGTAATAACACTTATATTGTACAACATCGTATAATCCTGTTATTGTAATGCAACAAAAACTATTAGTCAATATTTTTCTACCCACTTGCCATTCAACTAGTTATTGATCTAAAAATTATGTTAAGAGAGTAAAACACTCCTGCTGTGTGTTATTAGGACGTGTCTTTCAAAGCCACAGCTTTGCTTTGTATCGGTTATCTTATCCAGGAGTTAAGACTGTAGCACTTACTGAAGCTGGAAACCTGAACTGGTGCTGATCCCACTGTGCTGTCTGGTTTAGAGCAGAGGAACTGCCACAGCTGGTGGACAATCCATCACATGGAGAAATTTGTGTTTGTAATTTCCTAAATCGATTGACAATTTATTAACGTTCACTCGGTAAAAAGTAATACAAAGCATGATATGGAGAGAGACCCACGTACACACTGAGACATGGAGAGAGACCCACGTACTTGCTGAGACACAGAGAGAGAGACATATATAGAGAGAGAGATGCACGCAATGAGACACAGAGAGAAAGAGAGATACGTTAACCTTTTGCAAACTTTCATGACATGCAGCGCATAACCACAAAAAGAGAAAATACGGGAAAAATTTATCAGAATGTTTTTGTCTATGAAAAAAAGCATTTTATTGTTTTCCACAGCCATAAAATAAAATGAACAAAAAAAAAAAATTACTAACTGTAAAAATGAACAATTATCAGTAAACAAAGTGTAATTAAATTCTTGAATTTAAATGCAAAAATTTTCTCATGTTTTTTGCGCTGCTCATGTCTTTTACAGAGTCTCTGAAAAACAGAGCCACTGGAGGCAGCAGATTTACTGGGGTGGGGGATGTTGGCGTGAAACAAGAGAGAGAGAGAGAGAGAGAGAGAGGGAGAGCTGAAAAGGAGTTTTAAAAATCATTGCAATTATTTTTTCTCTTAAAACATTGCTCACTTTGGTCTGCCATTCCAAGACCACCCCCTCCCGCCAACGTGATCATTCCTAACAACCGTGAGAGCTCGAATGCCTGTTGCCAGGTTACCGGCTGACACAGTGTAACGTGGGAGCATGTGCATAAGCGCCACGGAGAAGCACCATTGACTCGCGCCTGTCTTTAAATAATGAATCAGCGATGTGTCCTGAGCAGGCAAGGACAATGAATAGGCAAGTGTGAGCGGAACCGGATCGGCTGCTTCGGGGCTTCTGGGCGCGGAGGGGTGGAGGTTGCGGGGTTATGTCATGCAGTTCCAGCCTCCAACTCACTGCAAGCTGCAAATCTTCATACTGCATGAACGATGCACTGGGTCTTCAAAAATGGAAGTCCACCGGTACGTATCGTATGTAGATGTGGGGTCTCTGTGGTGGTCGGCTGTTTTGGCTGTGGGCGTGTTGAAGATGTTAGTGATCTGTTGATTTTGTTCAGTTTATATGCTGAACGATCAATTTCAGAGGAGAATCTCTCTTCTGTAAGTTATGAGGAGTGAAGAACAACAGTGGCAGCATCGTCGATGGCTGTGTTGTGAGCCTTTGATTCAGTTTAGAGCAATTTCTTTCTCCACATCAAACATTGTGGTTATTTCAGGCATCAGATATGAAGAAGTAAATACACTGCTACCTCAACCACATGCACCATCTATACACTATTATCTCTGAACACACTGGCCATATTAATAGGAACACTTGCAACTGGAGGCCATCAGTTTTTAATCAATATTTAAATCCAGAATCGGATTGAGGAACATGTAAATGAGCAATTGGGGGTTAAGGGGCCCTGCTCAGGGGCACATCAGTGGGAAATTGTTGATGCTGGTAATCAAATCTCGATCTTCCAATTGGCAGTCTAACACTTTTACCACTAAACTACCACTTCCTAACATGTCTATCTCGGTGACGTTAATGGTGGTGTGGTGGTTTGATGGTAAGAGATTTTTGTGTTCAAAAGGTTTTCACACACACACACACACAGCAGAACTTGGAGGAGAACCATTGCTCTAATTGGGCTTACAGGATGTCTGTGATAACAGTGTCAAATAATCTCGCTAAAAAACATCTTTGAGCACATTGAAGCATGGGTGTGTCTGTCACTAAGAGGTTCATGTGTGTCTGTGTGTCTGGTTTATTTGTGGCTCTACAGCAGGGGATGCCCAAAGTTCGACCTGCCGTCTACATCCGGCCCGTGGATGAAATTTACCTGACTTGCTGCTTGTCTATTCAAATGTATTATTTCCCACCAAAACATAATGTTCAAATCCTGCAGTTTCTCCATGTCACCACAAGGGACAACAAAATTATATCTCGAGTGTTTTATATATTGCAAAAGTACAATACAATCATTTTATTGTTTAGTATTTCATATGCTGCTCTTCTAGAATTCACCTGTAGGTGGTACTGCTTCCCAAACTGCTGCTAACAGACGCTACTATAAAGCAGCTGGCCGAACTTTAATGAATTTTTAATGACTCTGTGCCAATACCCACACTATATCCTTTGGCTTTTCTTCAAGTGTGCACTTAAGTTGTTTATAAGTGTGGCGAGGTGTTAAATTGAGACAGTTTATGTCACTTCACGTGTATAAACTTTTGCAAACTTTGTTTATCCATGCCGATTTCGTCACGCTCATTTATTTTTCCATTGGTTGAAAACGTCACATCTAATAAATTCTGTGTTTTTATATACTGAAGTGAAGTTTTTGACCCGCACTTGGGAAACACACAAGTCAAGGGCAGGAGGGGGTATTGGGATCGAGCTGTAAAAGTGCTTTTAGTTGGAGTCTAAAACAATCTGAGAGAATAAGGGAGAGAGAGATTTTTTTTAAGATGTTTTTTAATATTCATTTGACCATAATGAACTCTGAATAAAGCAGTGTTTGTTGTAAAAGTGGTGGGATAAACTGACCTGCAGTGTTAAAGCATTCATAAATGGAGGGCAGGGAGTTCCCCCCTGCTGTTAGATTAGTGACTGAGGAGAACATTTATATAATCGGCTGTTAATGAACAGCTTTCTGTTTCTTATTTACACTCTAGTACATAATTTCTGTCTCTTCATGTTTACAGTTCTGCCAGTTCTGGGTTCGATTCCTGGGTCTTTCTGTGCGGAGTTTGTATGAATGAATGTCATTAAACAGATGAATAAATACTGTATATGCTGACGATCATTCACTTCAATGGTACAGGATCCCTCATCTTTTACTTAGAATTTCTTTTAACACCAACAGAAATGAACTTAACCCATCTTTAGGTTGCTGGTCGACGATTTCAGGAAACAAGAAAATCACCCTATTATAAACTATTATATAATATTATATATATAATTGGGTATAATAGAAGAATTAACTAATAAGTGATTATTTGGAGGGCGGCGCGGTGGCGCAGTGGTTAGCACCGTCGCCTCACAACAAGAAGGT
>JAOTQW010058269.1:0-17329 GCA_026260075.1 Sisor rabdophorus
GATAGGCTCCAGCAGACCCCTGTGACCCCGAGTTTAGGAATAAGCGGGTATAGAATATGAATGAATGAACATTGTGCTGATAATCTCAGGTGCTGTTAAACATGATTATTTAAATCTGAATTTTCCATAGCATTTTTGGCACTCTTTTACACATAGACTTCCTCATTCACACACTCAGTCTTTCTGTCTCACATTTTTAATACATATTTCCTACTTCCCTTATGTGTTTCTTTCTGTCTGACTCTCTTTATGTGTTTCTGTCTTTTCATCTCTCTCTCTCTTTCTCTCTCTCCTGCTCTCCCTCCCTCTCTCCCTTTCTGTATCTTTCTATCTTACTCCCTTTCCCGTTTCAGTCTTTCTCCATATAAACTGTGGATCTCCCGCTTCCTTGTCTCTCTGTATGTCTTCCTCTCCCTGGCCTATCTGTATAGTCTCTGGATGTTATACAACTTACTGTGGTGTGTGTAGTGGATTTAGTTTTGTCATACAGAATATGTATGAGTACAGAATATGTACTCATGGAGACTCCTCTGCTTCTTTCATTGACAATGGTACAGACCCAGGCTTTGACAAAGCTACAGCAGGTCCTGTTTTGGCTAGGAAGGTTATTTGAAATTCTTGAGTAATTTTGTCCAAATATAAAATAGTTTTTATATACTGTGTTAAAGCCTGGGAGAGAACCAGTGCAGCCATTTAGGTCTCCACAGATCAGGACGAGAATTATAATGTTTGAATGTTTTGTGCTTCGTTGGAATCGTGGATGTTATTTACATTTACAGTTACATTTACAGCATTTGGCAGACGCTCTTATCCAGAGCGACTTACAACTGAGCAATTGGGGGTTAACGGCATAATCACATAACTGACATGATAATAATATGGATATTTTCTAACATACTTACTAGCTAGAATTTGCATGTAGTCCATGTGTTATAAAACATAATTTATTTTAGAATAAATTATTATTTTGTGTATTGCTTAATGAAATAAAATATAAATGTCATATGTCATTCTTTTATAGGTTGTATAAAAAATATTTTCTTATTAGTTTCATAACTGACTTATTTTGTCACATACCTTTTTTAACAGTACAGTAAAATAGTTTTATCACATTTCCCATTTCAGAAAGTTCGGGTTTAGAGCCCAGGGTCAACTATGATGCAGCGCCCCTGTTGTAGAAAGAGTTACTGGTCTTTGGTGCTTACGCAGCGTTGGGGTACGTTTTATTGGCTGCATTTCCACTGACCCAATTATAATAGTTTTTTCCCCTTAAATGTAGCACAGTTAGCATATAAACCATGGAAAAAGCACATAGTTTTTGATTTCTCATTAATATGTAGAAATAAATGGGATATGAATGTTATTTGTGAATAAGCATTTGCCCTGTAAGCTATTCTCGGCTCAGCAACGGTTACTGCTCTCCACTCTTTTCTCCGCCTGAGGGAGGCAGAAATGTACATTTACGACATTTAACATGACGATCGTTTAAGGGTCAAGGGGCCCAGTAGTGGTTTGGAAAGCAAAATACTGAATAATCATTTCATATGTGTCCATTGTATTCATGGATTCATTTTACTTTTCTTTTTCAGTCGGTACATCTACATTGGGTTGTTGTGCAGGGTATAATGTACATATCAGATACAGGTTAGTTTTAAAAGATGATTTGAAATTTATCATTAATATCTGCAGCGTTAAGATGGCCTAGCTTTATTCATTTTTAATGTTATTAAATTTAGTCCGAAAACAACCAGACACTAATGTTTAACCAGGTGTGTTTCCACAGTCTGTTTTTGGCTAAAGTAGACATTACAGCCATTACAAAGAATTCAACACATATGAGTCAATTTAGTAAATGACCTGTTTGCAATATAAAAAAGGCAGTGTGACACTTCAAACTGTTTCATGTATTTATACATTTTTTAAGTTATTTTCAGGCCATTTTTGCCCTTCCTGATAGACATTTTTCATTTAAGAGAATCAATTGTTTATGCCAATCCTTCACTCAGATTATAATAGGAAGGTGCAGTATTCGTCCTAATTTCACACCTAAAATGCTTAAAGCAGGAGGGACTTCTAGCTAAACTTGCTTTAAGCACATGCTAATTTTAAAAATAACTTTCATTCCAGTTGTTTCAATTAAAACTGGGAGAGTGTCAAGTTTAATGATTTAAGGAGGTGTGTAAAGGTGTGACAGTACATGCCAAAAAAGTTTTATTGTGCAGCTGCTTTGTGTTCTGGTAGCATGTGTTATTTTTTTCATTCGGATTGTATTAGTCTCAGTACATCATTTAGTGCTATTACTTAATTGAGCTGATGATTATTTGTCGTTATTAACAGTTAAGGCATATTACAGATGTGGGGTAAGTTTTCTAAAAGAATTTTATAATTATGTGTTAACTAGAAAAGCGAGAGTGTATAATCAATTATACAACCCAGTAAAAGGTTCAGTAGAGTTAAAAAAATATATGGGTTTTAACAGCTTTATGTGTTGCATTGCTTTAAATCAAGAATTTACAAAACACTTCAATTCAGAAAACAAAAATAACCAAACTGAAAACACAATTCAGAAAACACAACAAATCAGAAACACAAATTCAATAACACAACGAATTGCACTGCAATTTAAATAAATTCTAAACATGCAATGTTTTTATTTATTCATCTTTTATATTTACTTTTCTTAGCTTTTTCTTCGAAAGCATCTCTTTAAGTCCACTGTTGTTGTGAGCCACCATAGTTTTAATGTACTTCCCTTGTTCAATGACAATACATTTTCTATTCTATTCTATTCTATTCTATTTAACACAACAAATTTAGAACACACAACAAATCCAGAAACAATATTAATTCAGAATTAGTAATTACATTAGTATCACATGATGAGATGTTTATAGCAGGACCACATTCCTAATTAATAGCTATGTAACTCAGGAGTTTCGACAGGAGCGCACATATTTGAGGTGGAACTAAATGCAGAAATTCCCACACCCATGTTTTCAGACTGCTGAGGCTTTCATAGTTTTCATAGTCAGGTGTGGCTTTCAGCTGAAATGTGGATCACATGGTTGTCCTACATTTTTAATAACGAGTGTTTTTAGTGTTTAGTGGTTTGGGTACCCATGACAGTAACATGACTGCTTTTGCATGCTTGTGTATTATATATGTCAGCTTTATGAATTGATTTATAGATCATCTCTGCATGCTGATGTAGTGGTTAGCTTGCAGCAAAAGGATTTTAGGTTTGATCCCCTGGACAAGGGTTATTTTGGTGTGGAGTTTAAACTTGCGTAATTTTTTACTCCAGGTCTCTGGTTTCCTCCCACAATCTAAAAACAATTACATTAGGTTGGTTGGTGGAGCGAGTGTGAGTGTGTGTGGTTGTTCATCTATGAGTGGCCCTGCAATGGACTGGCAACCTGTCCAGTGTGTACCTTTGCCTTTCGCCCTATGTGCGCAAGAATAGGTTCTGATCCTTACTGTTCCTGTTCAGTTCCTGTTTACTTCCTGTTCAGGTCTAGTTCTGTTTCTTACTGTTTCTGTTCAGTTCCTGTTCTGATCCTTATGGTTCCTGTTAAGTTCCTGTTCAGGTTCTGTTCCTTATTGTTCCTGGTTTGTTCCTTTTTTTTCCCAGTTTTGTTCCCGGTTCTGTTCCTCTTTCATGCTCCTGTTTAGTTCCTGTTTAGTTTCCTTCCCTTCCCTGGTCCTTACTGTTCCTGGTTCTGTTATATTCATCTACTGTTCCTATTCTGTTCAGTCTGATTTCCTGTCTTCAAGATATCATATCACAAATGTTACACATTCTGACACACAATGTCTTAGTAAAATATTCCTCAATGCATATGTCTACTTTTGCCTCATGAAATACATTTTAAAGGTATTTGAACGCTTCTATTATAACTGTACAAAACTATGATCAAGAGTGCTGGCAGAAAGGAAAAAGGGGTGCTAGCATTTTTTTTTTGCCATCGCGTCACATGTACATATACTGTTAAAATCTCCGAAACCTCTTCGGTGAAGGGGCGGAACAGTGGGCGGGGCCAACATGTTTAATAGCCCTCCGCCGCGCCAGCTTAAAGTATTTATCGGCGTCTGTATCGAGCTGTGCAGTAAGGGCATTAAGTTGTAATTATCTATTTGCCGTTTTATTTATTTATTTATTTTATTTTGTCAGGAAAAAAAAAACGTTTGTATCCCAGTAAAAAATGAGCAGCACGCGAAGCATGTGTATGCTGACGGATATCCGAGCAGGAGAACGAGCGGTGAGTCGATTTGGATAAAGTTTGTTAGCGGAAGTAGAAACAGAAGCAGTTATTTGGTTTGTGTGTAAATGTATATAAAAATATAAAATTATATGGAATATTATAGAGTAAGTAAATTATACAAATGCAGTGTGTGGGAGACATTTTTAGAAGATTTGGAGGATGGACACACTGTCGAAGTTTTTTATCTAATTAATAGTTTTCCAGCATTAATAATTTTTGTAGATATGGTCACCTTTTTTTCTGCTTTATATGCAATCTATGTATTCAAAAGTGATTCTGAGAATTCAGGGACTTCTAATTGGAGGATTAATTGTGGGTTCGATTCCCAGCACCAGCATGCTACCACTGTTGGGCCACTGAGCACAACCCTTAACTCCAAATTGCTTAGTTAAGTAAAAAGAGATGAGTGTGAATCTCGGAACATCTGTCAAATGGTGTAAATGATTTAATGATATACTGTCATTTGATGAACAGAACTGGATCTGGTTTCTCCCAAAATTTTTTCCCCCTCCATTTTATCACCGGTGGAGTTTTGGTTCCTCTGGCTTGCTAAATCAGAGACACTTAATTTACAGAAATGAGTGTTTTAGTAAGTGTTTACTGTATTCTCTAATTTAATGTAATTCAGTAAAGCCGCTTTGATATTGTTAAAAATATAGAGGAGATTTGGATATTTTGGGACCAATTTTGGTAAATGAATCCATGCGACTTTGGGGAGGATGTGGTACTTTTCCATATAAATAAAGAAGGTGAAATTCCAGGCATGTTATAGTAAAGTTAGGAAATGAGATTTACATCAGGTGGACTAGGAATGTGTGATTGCAATCTGTAAAAAACAGGATGCACGTTAGCTGTAGAAACAAATGTTAGTGTGCAGAATGATCTTACTAGACTTTTGTCTGAAAGAATTTTTTCAAATTCATTAATTCATCCTTTATAACCACTTGTTTTCTAATTTGCGGTCAAAGATGTCTGCTGGAGTCTATCCCAGCTTTTTGAAAGGGTCCTGAAGGCTGGTCACCAGTCCATCACACAGCCACACACACACCCGCACTCTCACTTATTCCTATGGCCAATTTAGAATCACCAATCAACCTAATGTACATGTTTTTGGCCTGTGGAAGGAAACCCATGCTGGAACAGGGAGAACCCTGCCTGGGACTTAAACTCAGGTCCTTCTTGCTGTGAGGCAACAGTGCTAACCACTAAGCCACTAAAGCCTTTTAATTAACAGTAATATTGTGATATGTAAATTCGCAGACCCGGATGCATTTAAAATAAATCATAAATCCTATGAAAGCTAAATAATGTTAACATTTTATTTTTAAAATGAACATAATTTTGTTTTTGCTAAAAAGAAACCCCATAACCTGGTTGAATTTTGACTTTCAAAATCCTTCTTTAGATTACGTTAGTCTGTATTTCATTGCACACCACTAAAAGGTAGATAATATTTACACACTTTCAACCACAAGTCGAACATTTGTACCTGTATCCATTAACCCATGACCTGGTTGTTTATCACCTTGCCGCTCAGATGAGGGGAAAGTGCCTCATGGCTAATAAATAACTTGTCAATTCTGTAACCTGTTTATTCCCACACTATTCGCCTGAGTCACTAGGCAACATCGTGCCTTTAAATTTATCATGTGAGGAGCAAAGAGAAGAGAGATTAATGCCAGCAGCCTTTACAAACAGTTGCGTTAAGGGAGTGTTTCAACTGCGTAAACGGCTTGCACGCAAACTAGGATAAAGGTCCTGTTTATTGCTTGCTATTGTTAAAGATGTTTTTTGTAACACTAAGGGGACCCAACTTATTTATTATTGGGCATGACTCCACTGTATCACATTTTATTGGCATAAACATATTAATCAGAGAATATATCTTTATCTTAACTGCATTGCGATTTGTGGAAACTTTGCTTTGTGTTGTGTTGGTAGACTGAAAGACTGTTTGAGATTTTGGCTATAAATGTTTTGGACAAATTTTGAAATCCCAAAAGATTCCGTCTTTGTTTGCTAGTTTAACATGTTATGGTTTTTATTTCCTGATTAAATTCTGCCATCTAGCTTGACAACTTGAAAACCTTTTTAAGGTTAAAGATTTCGGTGGACAGAATGGCAAAAAACGAGACATTCTGAGTTTTGGAGGGAAAAGAAGTGTTTGTATGGCATTGTTGTTGTTGCTGTTTATTCGCTGTTAGCTACAGTTTGGCGAAAGAACACGTGCTTTTAAACTTGTCACCGATTGATATAATGGTGTAAGCCTGTTTTTGACCTTAACATTTTGAATACTGAGATCAGTGTGACATGGGGATCATGTGTATACAGTCTAACAAGCAACAATATCTATTAAAAATGGCATAGTGTAAACCCAGCTTAGGTCTAGCAAAAATAGTTTGAGACACCAGCAGTAACTCATCCCATATAATCCTATAATTGATGATACGACAGGATGTTGCAAATCCTACTGTTTTCCAAGGCATCATTATAGCACACTATCTAGTTGTTTTGAGATCCATACAGAATAATAAGCATTGGATAATACACACCTATGCTGTCACAAGCAAAGAAGCAAAACATTGACATTTTAATTTACATCTGAAATGTGTTTTTGTTGGGTTTTTTTTTTTGTCTGTAGCTGTGATTTAACAAAGCGGGCTTAGTTGCTGATCATGACTATTCCTTATAATCAGCCAGAGAGTAAACTGCTACGCGTCTATCTGAAATAATAACATAGTATGACTTAGAACATGAGATAATGAGGGTTCACCAAACTTGGTCCTCGTGGGCCGGTGTACCGAAAAGTTTAGCTCCAACCCTAATCATACACACCTGAACTAGCTAATCAAGGTCTTGCAAGAAAACTACACGCTTGTCATTACTTGTGCTGTGTTTAAAATAGCGATTCAGCCATATATATATATATATATATATTTACATACTTTAATCATGTTTTAGTAGGGCTGTGTATTGGCAAAGATATTACAATACAATGCGCATCACAAAAAATGGGTCAGGATATAAAATACGTATTGCAATATGTCCAAAAATAAAATGAATAACTTGAAATACAACAAATACAAAGCCAGAGGGTTTTAATAAAATATTACTTAAACATAAATCAATTTAAACCATGATTTCAATAGGTATTTATTTAAATATTTGAATATTGATACACTATCGTAAAAAATTGTTAGGTTCCACATTAAGAGTAATATTTAATGAAAACCCTGTGTGTCAAGAAACTTCATATGTTGCTCCTATAGTTGCTGTTGAGGAGCGGTAATGTTCTTGAAAATGGAAAAAAAACAATAATAATAATGGTGTCATCAGTTTTGTATTTATGTTGTACTGTTTATGCATTAACAGCAGTATTTTTCATGATGTATATTGTATCGTGATCAGTAGCATATGGGAAGGCACCTGCCACTATATATATCTGTAGTCATTCTGTACAGTCATTTTCTTCGCAGAGCATTTCGTTTGGTTCTAGTTGCTACCAATTTCTTGCAAGACACAATTTTTGGAAGGTAGCTTTGTATAAGGTTTACGCAATTCGCGATTAGGACAGTTTGTTCTTCCACCACAGAGAGAGAGAGAGAGAGAGAGAGTGGTGTGTGTGTGGCTGATCTGACACCGAATGCTTTATTCACAGCCAAATCTCTGGTTACATCTAGGCTAATCTTTTGACCTTTAACTGTGAGCAATCAATGACTCTCCTGTGTGTGCATCTGTGTGTGTTTTTTCTTAGCCTTTATTCTGATCTGATGAGGTATGAGGTTACACATTCCACTCAGAACTTATTCAGCCTCACTCTCGCCTTATTATTTGTCTCCATTTTGTTTTTCTTGTCTTTCCTTCCTGCCCACCGGCCACCTTTAATTCTTTTCAGCTTCTCCCTCACTCCAAGCCTTTCCAGTAAATTACAGATCTTTGCAAAGAAGGAAAAACAGAAGGAGCTTTTGTTCGCACCTGATTTGACACGTTTATGGAAAGCAGATGTGTTGCATATAGTCAATGTAATTTGTGGTTGCATCTCATTTTTGACGATATTCTGATTGCGTCTGTATGTGCAGCCCATTAGCTTGTTTTCTGTCAGAAAGCTCAAAAGGCTGCATACACTGACTGTCATTATTAAAGATTAAACTGAACAGTGTGTGAATAGAGCTTGTGAGTGATTATCAGCAGCGCAGAAGGCCTGAAAGAGATGTAAACGGAATTCAAATAGATGAATACTAGAGCTTTGCGATATTGAAGAAAAATTTGATTGCATACTGAGTATGTGATATTCAACATGCAATACGATATTTTAAAAAATATACATCCAACATAAGTTTCTTCAAAAACATTAACCTTTGTTTTAAATATTTTTCTTGGTTCCAAGGTAAAGATTTCTAGTGTTTCCCCCTTTACGTTGCCAATCGAGATTTACATAGTCTACATAGCACTTCAGTCTTCATGCAATCATCACTTTTAAAACCCAAATACTGTTATATATTTTTGTTGACACAGATAGGGGTGCCTCCAGCTCATCAAGATTAGCTTGCTATGAAAAATTCATCGCTTGCTGATTGTCTGGAAGAAGCCTGTACACGCATATCTCAAAAGCGAAATGGCTCATTGGAGTGAGTCTGAATGGCTGTTTGTTTGTGTAGCCCCGCCTTTTGCGCTATGTGCGCTGGGGTAGGCTCCAGCAGACCTTTGTGACCCCAAGTTAGAAGATTAATGAATGAATGAATGAATTGTTAAATCACTCATTTATTAAAAACCATTGTGATGCTTGTATCAAAATCTGGACAATTGTGATATTTTGATAATTTCCATGTATTGTACAGCCCTAATATATACCCTCCAAACGGTTATCATAATGCCTGCTAGATAACATGCTTCTATGTTTGATATGGTGCTGGTGTTGAGGTGTGGCATGTAACTTGGCTGCGCAGTCATTTAAATGCTGCTTTGCCTTGTATGGAAACACACATGCGCAGGCTATCGTCAGTCTAGCATGTCAGAAGACGGGACCCAGAGCAGTGTGAATACAGTAAAAAGTGTTAAAAATAGGTAATGATTTTAAAAGTATTTCATTTATTAGATACAGGTAAAAATATTTTTTAAAGTATTTTATTTATTTTACTGTATTTAACAATGTTGTAATGTGTTGTTAGTTGCCTCTTAAGGTGTTGCCTATAATTGTCTCTATTGTGGATGGTAATAATTTGGTTGTTTTGACTGAGTGGGTGGAGGTGTGGTTTCATGCTGTTCTACAGATTTTGTGCATGATTAAGGGTATTAGTAAGAAAATATGTTGCTGCCTTGTTCATTGCCACATTGTGTCCTAGCCAGCTTAGAGCCCTGTTGCACTTGGCTGCTTTATTACAACACACAGACTTGTATGTAAAGTAATATTTCGTGATTACGTAACTCCTTTTGTCTGTACATGTTCATGTGGTCTGCACCCATATCGTGTACCCTGTGGTGAATCAGTCACTTACTGGTAAGGTTTGGCTAGAGCAGAAGGCAGGCACATTTATTCACTTATGATCTAAAAGTGACATTGAGAGCATGGGATAAAGTCAAAGATTTATTGGAAAGACACTCAATTTCAATAGTCAGTCTATTCAGTTGGAGGTGAAATAATAACAACAAAAACTTTCAAAGTAATAAATTACTTAATAAATAAAGAAATACTCTGTCCCCTTTTTGCCTTCCATGTGTTTTTTAAGGTGAAATTAAGAGCAGTCTTTTTAAGAGGGGTAATCATAATCTTAGATCGTAGTCCTAGAAGCCAGAAATCTTGCTAACATCTGGAGGCAATTAATCAATCAGACTCCAAACTCTCACCATGGTCAGGACCAAAGAGCTGTTCAAGGATTACCCAAGCGGCTGGGTTATTCACAAATGGAAGTAACACAAAATTATCTTAAATCTCCTTTAGTCTGGGGAAAAACATGCAAATCTTTTAAGATCATATGGTGTTTTAATTATGAGAAGTGTAAGGAATCAGCTCAGAACTACACTGGAGGAACCTGTCAATTATCTTATGGCAGGGAGCAACAATAGTCATTAATAAAATAACCGTTAAAACACTATGCCGTGATAGATTGCATCCATGATTATCTGAAAAGAGAAGTAAAACAAAATCCCTTTTGAGATTCGTGCTAACCTGTTGGTCAACAAGGATTTTTCCACTTTTTGTTCTGCAAACAGCTCAAATCCTTAACAAATGTGTTTTTCAGGATGTTTGTTGTTGTTATTCTGTCTTTTATTGTTAAAATAAACCTACCATGAAAATAATACGCTATAATTTCCTTCTTAGTGAGCAAACATCCAAAAACAGCACATCATTTTGTCCCCTCACTATAGATTGTGGATTGTGTTTCAATCACGGCACTTGGTCACACTGTTATCGAGCTATGTGTAAAGCTGTGTACAGTCTAATGCTGGGGAATGTACAGCAAGTCTTCACGTGGCCTCTGCGTTCTGTCTTCCTGTATTTGTTATTACATGGTGGCCCTGTCGCTATGGGGATATTCCACATTGCTGTAGTGCGCACATCCCTGTGCCTCAATTCAAATGCCTATTCAAAGCGAGAGCAAAAGTGCACAGTAGGAGATCTGGTATTTTCCAGTAGCCGAGTCCAGGCGTCATACAGAATGTTCTGTTATTGGCAGGAGGATGTATTTTACTTTCCTTTTTTCCTCTTCTCAATAAGTATGCATCTGGCATTCTTGTTAGACTTTTTATAGACCATTGGCCTCACACACATATACACACACACACACACAAACTCCTAGCACTATTACTCAGTTTCTCCTCCCCACATTTTCCTTTCCTTTTCGTCAGTCTCTTCTCTCATTTCTAATGGTCGGTTTGAAAGGACTTCCCCTAATACATTGCTTTTTTTGTCCTTTAGGATGGGTGCCGGAGACTTCGACTAACCCTGCACGACCAAGTGCAGCAGCAGCCACAGCCCACACTAGGAAAGGTAAGACACTGAAAACCGCATAAATCTCACAAACACTAACTAACCTTTTGTCTGTATATATAATCTGGTAAAAGCTGAGAAAAATGTTTATTCACATTTTTTTACAGAATGAGTAAACAACTGCATGTGGTTTGTCCTCGATTGGATGCTGCTGTGTTTATAATTATTATTCTATCTTCAGGGCTGTATAGTGGCGTAGTGGTTAGCATGGTCGCAAAAAGCAAGAGGGTTTCCTCTTTCTTTCTCACAGGAAAAAGGTCTTGGGTTCGATTTCCAGGCAAGGGGTCTTCCTTTCACAGTCCAAAAACATGTACATTAGGTTGATTGGCAATTCAGAATTGCCCATAGGAGTAAGTGTGAGTGTCTGTAGTTGTTCGACTGTATGTGGCCCTGAGATGGACTGGCAGCCTGCCTTATGTGCACTGGGATAGGCTCCAGCAGATCCCCATGACCCCAAGTTAGAGAATAAGTGGGTATAGAAGATGAATAACTAAATTAATTCCATCTTCATGCTTGCTTTTACAGTTAATTTCTGTTCCCTGTTTAGAAAAAAAGGCCTGTTGCTAGGTTTTGTTTCTTTCCTCCTTCCTCATATGGTGTTTGTTTTTGTTACCAAGCCAATGTTCACGGTTCTGTTGGACCTTCCACATTACTGGGGTTTCAATTACCACAGCCTTAACAATTTATGAAAAAAATCCTTAAAAAACTTTGCTTAAGCTTACTTGTAAGCAATCCAGTCATTATTTATCTGATATGTTAATATAATAGTACAGATTTGCTATTTACCCGATTAGTTGTGAAAATTGTTTTGTTTTATGTTTTACATGAAAATTGGGGCAAGACCAATGAATCTGGTGCTTATATCTCTTTAAATAAACTTGCACAGACCCAAACGTTGCATAAGGGGTTAAACTAGTTCTTTTTGGTTCAATGTTTTCCTGGAAAAAAAGGCTTGCAAAGTAAAATGAAAGCACTCCCATCTCTGTGGCTATAGTCCAGGGTGATTTTTGCAAGACTCTCTCTGAGGACCACTGTCCCATTGTTTCACTCTAAATTACATAACACCCCCCCCCTGTCTAGCTTTTTTACTGTGTCAATGGAGACTGTCAGAGATTTTTATGCACATGGGTCGGGGGCCCATTTTGTCTATTTTTTTATTTAAACACATAAATACTGGATTTATTTTCGGTCATGGAATATATAACTGAATAATAAGTGTGCATTTTTTCTAGCAAAGAAGTCAATATTTGACACACAAATAAAGTATTACTATTAACAACAAATATTACACATCGAGGGCTTTTAAAACCTTAAAGCGCTGAACATGATGCACTATGTTGATGCAGATTGAATGTTGCTTGAGATTAGAAATGTATTTTTAGTGCAAGATGGAACTGAACTGTCCTCTAATGTCAATGCTAAAATGAGGCAGAAGTCCTAGTTAAGATGAGTCAATTTATCTTTTTTTATTGAAGCCTAATAAGGTTAAGATTCGTCCAGAAGGCTATCATCACAAAATGAAAGCCACCAAATTATCCGCGGTTGGCAGTTTATTGTGTAAAACTTCCAAGTGCCGGTTAAAGATAGCTAAACGTTAATTTCAATTTTTCTTCACTTTTCCCCCTATATATCCCTCTCTGTATTTTCTCCTGTTGCTATAGCTGCTGCTGTAATCTTTTTTTGTTATTTATTTATTACACAGGTTTCTTTATTATATCTTTTTTTTTGTTTATGGTTTTATTTTATTAATTCCCCAAATAACCTATTTATTATTATTATATCATATATTGCTGCTTTGATTAGTTATTTTTACACCTTCTATTATTGTGCAACCCCACTTTCCCCATATAATGTAATTTTTCTTACTATTAAATTGTGACGCATCTGTTTTTGGTTGGTGAAATAAAGGGTTTAATGGATGGAGGGTTGGGGGGTTGGTGATAATAAATATTGTAATATAGTAATATAAAGGAATGTAGGGTTTACGGTTTAGAGTCAAGAAAATAGAGTTTAGTTAATGGATAGAAATGTAAGTTTTATTGCAGTAGCGATATTTTTACACAGCCGTAGATTGCAAAATAAATCTTTTTCCCCAGAATTGAATCATGCGATCTAAACCTGTTGTCTTTATTATTGTAGCCGATTGGCCGAGCGTTTGCGTTGGTGCAGCCGACGAACGAGAGGCAGCCACTGAAGCACGAGCCAGTTAAAGCTGAAGAAAAGGTTGAGGTCATAAAGGTGAGCTATGTGGACCAAGATGTTGCGTGCAGTGAAAAACAGTTGCGATGTAAAGTTGGGCGTCAGCTTAAATTCCAGCAAGCTCTCCTGGTTTCACAACAAACTCGCCTACATCAACGCAGTGCTCTAGTGTATGATTAAAGGTGTGGAGATGTAAACTATAAGTTTGTGTTCAGGTGTATCTACAAGCACAAAAGAAGGAACAGGAAAAACATCAGCAGAGTCTGAAAATGCTCTCGGATGAAGTTTCTCAAATACAAGAGGTTCGTCAGATCGCAAAGTTTACTCACCATCCGGTGCACATTCATGCGTTGTGCGTGTGTAGTGTGTATCGTGTATCTCTGAGTCACGAGTACTGTCTATTCCAGGTACGATACTGCTTGAAGAGCCTGAGGGAGAAGATGGCAGCAAAAAGCAACCACAGAACCGAGCAAAAGGCAAGAGAAAGTGTGTGTGTGTGGGTGTGTGTGTGCGCACACAAATTGTGAGATAAATACAGACAACAGGTCAAGACATGAACCAGTTTCTGTCTCTTGCTCTTTCAGGTGCAGTTAACTGGTGTGATCAGAGGACACTGCGATATGACATCACTATCCAAACAAGACAGCGAAGACAAACAGGTAAAATGTTTTTCTTTCGCTTTATAGATCTCACAGAGCAACACGCTCATGCACTGTAGTGTTTGTTAGTGTTATTTGCACTAACATACCCATGCTGACACCTGGATATACACACAGCTTGATTCTATTGATTATTATACATATACATACTGTTCACATCTAGCAGCTATTTGTTGAACAATAAAGGCTTCTGGAGGAACAGCTCTGTGCATTCCAAGTTTTGTTGTTCTAAAACCATTTGCTTTGAGAGCAGATCCTTACATTCTGTTAGTGTGTGTGTGTAGGGGGGTCAGCTATGACTTGGAAATGAATGAGGAAAGTTAAGTGCTTGCCTTTTATAAAACACACCCTGATGACGGCTTACTAACGCCCAAACACCCACACATGCACGACTACTTCTGGTTTCTCTTGCCTTTCCTCTTTCTCTTTTTGTTACTATAAATATGCCAGTTAAAATTTTATCTTGGTTTCCATGAGTAGTAAAGTTACAGTCAAGTTGTATTATAGCATGTTTAAAGTAATCCACTATCTTTGAAGTTTCGTAACTGATGCACTATATTGCTAAAAATAATGGTCACCTGAGCATTTCAAAGACATAATTTCAACACCTTATTCCAGATTTATTTCCATTTTGCTATTTGATTAAACTTCAATCATCGTGTAAGACTTTCCACTGCATTCTCTTCATTCAGATAAAACATTATTGGTGAGATCAGAACTAATGATTGGTAAGGAGGTCGGCTGCGTAGTTGGTTTTCTGTTTATTCCAAAGTGTTTAGTGGTGTCAAGATCAGAGTGTGCCGAACACTCGTGTTTTTATTTTACAGGAGTCTTTTAGTTTCAGTAAAGAAATAGTGTAATGCTACAACACAGGAAAAACATTCCAAACAACTGTGTGCGTCCATATTTGTAGCAACAAGCGACCTCGTTTGCCAATAAAGTTTAACCCAAGCACCTACCAATCCGAATTCTTACAGTGTTTTTTTGTTTTTGTTTTTTGTCTCTCTCTTTCAGGAGTTTGTGGATGAACAGGAGCGAGACAGGTTAAGAGAAGTAAGCAAGCGTCTATATAGTCAGATACAGGATGCAGAAAGGAGACACCAAGAGGAGAAGGAGAAACTGCAGGTGAGATCACACCTTATTAGGTGAAAACGTGATTAAGTCCTGAGGAACCTGTATGATTAGAAAAGAGTTTGCGGTCATTACTTTAACCCTGTGGCATTGTCGGTGTGGGTGTGGTTAGTCAGGGTGTGTTGTTGGGACTGGTCTAGCTCAGTGCGTCACAAGTGTTAAATGGCGGCTCATTTTTTTCCAATGAAGTAAACTTTACTTCAGTATTTACAAAAGCTTTCCATGCAGTATAATGTCATACAGGTGACATCAGAATGATTCCGACCCCTCCAGATATGTTTCGTTGGAAATCTGTTGCTTAGTTCTGGTGTTTTTAATTGTACAGGTAGTCCTGTTTATATTTCTAAGTATTTCTAAGGTGTGTTGCAAAATCAAAAGCACATTTAAACACAAAGATGGACAAATAAATAAATAGTGACACTGGATAATCAGAATATGAACCCAGATAAATCAATTAATTAATTAAATGACTAATATTTGAGGATGGATAGTGGATGGATGGATTGACAGAAGGTGAGGTAGATCCATGAATGGATGGATGGATGGATGGATGGATGGAAAGATGATTTGTTAGATAGATATGTATGTATGTGTAGGTGAATCGATAGTTGGATAGATCCACAGATGGATGTTATTTAATTCATTTTCACGTAAACCACCTTGCTGACATTCCTCTGAACTCATTTCTCTTCCCCCTGCAGGCTGAGGCTGGTCATTACAAAATGCAGCTGTCTGAGCAGAACGATCAGTTGAAGGAAGCTCGGCTTAATGCACAGCAGCAGGACCAGCGCATAACGGAACTCCAGCGGCTTATGAGTGGTATGGAAAATGAGAGTTCATCCCTCAGGGATGAGTTAATAACCAGGGAGTCAGAGCTGCTGCAGCTACGGGAACTGAAAGAGGAAGGACACGTTGACCGCGCGAGGTCAGTAAACCACATGTGCTTAGGATGGGGGGATATAAACACCATGGTTCAGTCTTGTGTTGTAATTATAAGGCAATTATTTGGATTTGCTTTGGGTTTTTTTTTTAATTTAATTTAATTTATTCCAAAATATAATAAGGATCAAAATCTTTAGTAACTGGTAGTAGTCGATTAGATTAAAAAACTTGTGGTTCAGTTGATTTTAACAAAAATAATGACAATAAAATAAAACAACCTGAAAACGAACCTAAGCTTATAATAGAAGCCGGCACTGTCGCCTACTGTGAAAATCAGCCTTTCGAGCTGTCACTTAATTTAATTGATTTCTAACATTATCTATGGTCTCTGAGAGAGTTCTTTTATGACCTCCAACTCTGCTACTCCTTGTGTGACTCTGTAGCACTGGACTTTGCATATCCTACTCTGCTGTGTTGTAATGAGGATTCACAGTTACATAGCTTTCTGAGCATTCACTTGTCTGTGGTGATCCCAAATCTTTTTCGCTTCTCCGTTAGCCATCTTTAACTGATTTTAACATGTTTCGGTCATGTGACTGTGCTGTGTAGTTATGAAATTTCCGCCAGTAAAAGTTTTTTTTTTTTTTTTTTTTAACAGGATATAACAAAGTAAACAGGTCGTGTCACAATGCACATTTTAACAGTACGTGTTTATAAACCCTAATACCCTCACCCCACCCATTCCTGACTCAAAGCCAGGCTTGTATGTCTAAAAGGGCTAAACACCAGGCATATTTAAAAAGAGGAGAAGAAAGAAATTAGTGAAATTGTCTTTTATTTTGGAAACCTTGAAATAAACATTTAAATGCGCAACTCAAAAAAGTAGCAATTAATTCACCTGCCAAATGCGAGCCGAACCATGGGTCCTGATCCACAGGAATCAACTGCATTCCGGTGGAGATTCTCTTAGATGGCCAGTTGAAGTATAACAAAGTCTCAATTTAGGATAAATTAAAAGTCTGTTGTTTATAGGTTGGAGGATTTGGAAAAAGAAAATGCCATTCTGAAGGAGAAGATCCACCACCTTGATGATATGCTGAAGAGCCAGCAGAGAAAACTCAGACAGATGATTGAACAGGTACAAAAGTGCATCTGGAGTTATCACCCCTCTGTCTCTCTCTCTCTCTCTCTCTCTCTCTCTCTCTATA